>SKCR01011881.1:0-36029 GCA_019454045.1 Zanthoxylum bungeanum | reverse complement strand
TTTAAAGTATGGATGAATTGTTGTTGATAGTTAATTCGTGATTTTTTTTTTTGGGAAGTTAATGATGCCAACTAATAAGCTGCTGTAAATTTAATTGGGATAGACTGCTATGTTGCCCCATCTAGTAAACACAACATATTCAATGAAATTTAACTGTATTTTGTCCTGCCTAATAAAGAGCAAAAAGAATAGCATTATTTGTTTAAGATTTAAGAATAGTTTGATGTAATGTAATTGAGATGATCAGCTAATATGAAATTGTCATTGTATAAAGTTTAAGCTTTGAATATTGTCTTTCTGGAAGCAAATAAGTACAAAGGAAAGTTTTTATCAAACTGGTTGGATTAACCATTAGAGAGAATAGGTATTGATAACATGTTTGAAAGGATTGATGAATGGTTACATTTAGTGTCACGGTCGAAAGTAATGAATAAGATGCGTGGTGTATAATTTACATGGAGATAAGAATGTTTAGTATAAATTATAAGTTTGGGAAAAGGTTTAAATAAAGCTATTGTTGAAGAAGGGTATGTATAACTATAAATGATACCCGACAATGTAAATGAATGAATAAGTTGAATACATATGTAAAGACATGCGTTTGTTTATGTGTTGGTTGAGTGCCTATGTATAAAGTATAGACTACTTGTTGGATTGTTTTATAAGCTGTTGATATTATTAGTCATGAAAGTAAATTAAGCTTTGATGATGTAAAAGTATATGAAGAATATATGGTAGCATTTGAAATATGTGAGTAATGATATAAGTAAGACTGGTCATCTCATTCGGTCATCTCTTACAGTTTCCTTCTGCCATTCTCCTTCGGTGTTTGCTCAGTTCTCTTTGGTCTCATGGCTCAAGATCCCATTGTGTCCCTTATTCGCGGGGGGTGATAGACTGGTCATCCTCAGACCTGGCTCAGCGTTTTGCTCTCTGCTACCTGCACCGGGTCAAGATGGATTACGTATTTTTGAAAGTGGCCTCATCCTTTTGGGATACTGAAAATCATGTCTTCCGATTCCCAGATTTCGAAATATGCCCTCTCCATAAGGAGTTTACTACCATTCTCGGCTTGCATTTTTCTCCTACTACCCTTCCGGCGATGCCCCGTTTCAAATGTCAATACTCTCGAGAAGCCTCTAAAGCTTTCCTTTGCTCTCCTGAAGATGCGGAAAAGATACTGCCTTGTGCTTCATCCATTGAGTTACAGGTCCTTTTACGTGTATCTTCCAAGATGGAGGTATGGTATCGTCCCTGGAGGAGTGTAGTCTTATTCTGTATCTTAGCCCAATACCTCTTAGTGGGTTGTGATAGTACAAGAGACGACTATCGTTTATTACACATCATCGAAGGAATCCGATGCGGACATGATCCCTCCCCCGTTCTCTTGGCCGAGACACTTCATGGTTTAGACAAGATAAAGCACCATCCCGTAAGCCGGTTTCTCGGGAGTCCCATTGTTTTGCAGGTTCGTTCTATCTATCATTTCAGATTTTCAACTTAGCGGATTGCTCTATCTTGCCTGGGTCGCCTTTTCAGGTTTTCAACTCAACGAGCTAAAATTTTTTATTTTTTATTTTTTTTCAGATCTGGTTGCAAGAGAAGTTAAGATTTATTGTTCCTCCCCTTGTATTTATTTCTTATGGCCCTCGTCACCACCTTGCTCGGGCCTTAATGATGAAAAACCTTCCTTATGCATAATGGCATGAGTGGCTTCTATGCCTTACTACTGCAAACATCACATAGATGTGTCCTTGGTGGCGTCTTAGTCATGTAACCGTGGATTTCCTCGGGCACTGCGTACCCCTTCCCGGTCTATACTCATACTCGTTCTACCTTCCCGCCTGGGTAACTCGACAATATGGGTGTCTCTGTCACCTTTTCCATGGACAACACACTTTCCAAGGTGGGCCTCTATCTCGCCACCTCTTGGACCATTTCCAGACCAAATGGTCTCAGCGCCGAACATGGCTCGTCGCTGCCCTGGGGGTCTCCTAATGCTTCTTCTCTTACATCTCCCGACCTCGGTCCAACATCTAAGAAACAAAAGAAGTTATTTGTAATTACTTGACTATAATATATCCCGGTTAGTTGGGATTTATGCAATCTATGAACATCTTGAACATTTGTTTCAATAAAGGCGTTTTCATTACTTCTTAGTACATATGTAGGAAATAATGAACTGCATTGCAAGGATACCTCTGTCGCTAAATATTCCTCACATATTTCACAATTGACCATTTTTCTTGCTCACTCATACTCTATGTTTTACTTGGGCTGTCATTTGCAGATTTTCAACCCAACAAGCCTTTTTTAATGCACTGCATCGAGAAGTGTTCCTAGAAATCTCTCCCATGCTTTGTTTCATATCAAGAATAAGAAAGTCATCAGGAAAATAGAACTTATCCACCTTAACCAATACATCATACTTTCTCGTGGGTAGGTGAGTGACCTATCTGCTAATTATAATGTGACAGTGGTTGGCTTTGCCTCTCCTATGCCCAATTATTTGTTGATGGATAAAGGCATGTGATTGATACTTGCCCCCAAATCGCACAGTGCCTTCCCAAAATATCGATTTCTAATAGTGCATGGAATGGTAAAGCTGCCAGGATCCTTTAGTTTTGGAGGAAGCTTCTTCTATATAATGGCATTATACTTTTCAGTGAGTGCTGGTGTTTCAAAATCAGTCAGCTTCATCTTCTTGGAAATCATCTCCTTCATAAAATTCACATAGTTAGGCATTTGTTCCAACGCGTCTGCGAATGTGATGTTGATATGAATCTTTTTAAAGATATCTAGAAACTTGGAAAACTGAGCGTCCAATTTCTTCTTTTGAAAGCGCTGATGAATGGTAGAGGTGTCTTCGAGAAGAGGGTGGCTTATATGGAGGAGATGTTGTATTGTTCTCTTCTTTCCTTATTGTTTCCTCTTAAATTGATGCTTCTTTATCATGACTACCTTGAGTCTAAGAGATATCTTTAGTCTCTTTTCTGCTTCTAATGGTTATAGCTTAGCAATGCTCCTTAGGGTTGACCTCATTATTACTAGGAAATACCATTTTTTGATTAGCCATTGAAGAAGCAATTTGCCCTATTCGCACTTCTAAGGACTTCATTGTTGCCATTATATTGCCTATGTGTGTTTCAACACTGTTCAGTCTCGACCCATTCTTCTAAAACCTTTATGAAGTTTTAGCAACAAAAATGCTCATGAGATATTCCAAGGAAGGTTTCTGCTAAGCTCTTTGATTATTGAATCTCTGAGAAGGTTGCAAGGTATTATATGTATTTGCATATGAAAAGTTCAGATGATAGTAGTTAGGCATAAGATTGCCTTTATAATTGTTGAAGTTTCGATTGTTGACATATTGGACTTTCTCATAATTCGCTCATTCATCTGGTAAGATCATTCTATTAGCCACATCAGCTTCAATGGATGGTTGCCCCCTTTGATTGTTAATGCTGCTAGATGAGTCATGAGAGACGACATTTGAGCTATACGTACGATAATAGGATCCACCTTATATATAACAGCCACCTTAGTCACAGTAGAGCGTTCATTTGGCCATTGGAAATTATTAATGGTCATTTCTTCTAGTAGAGCATAAGTATCTTCAGCAGATTTCTTGAACATAGTTCCTCCAGCAGCTGCATCGACCATGGTTCTATTAGGACCATTCAACCCATTGTAGAATAACTAAATCTGCACGCAGTCTTTGAAATTATGCTATAGGCATCTCCTTAGTAGATTATCAAAGCGCTCTCAGTCTTCGTACATATTCTCAATCTCCAACTGCTTAAATATGCTTATTTCTGTTCTCCGTTAGGCTGATTTCGCTGGTGTAAAAAAGCTCACAAGAAATATTGTAGTCATATCCTGTCATGTACTGATGCTCCCTGTCGGTATTGGTCATTGCATTCATCTTTATGGTATCCTCCATCTCTAAGAGCATCCTTAAGAGCATCATTTCCGTTCGAACGCGTTAACAAACGCCATACGAACGTGAGCATTCTGTTTCATTTTCGTTCGAACGCGTTTACGAACGCCATACGAACGTGAGTATTCTGTTTCATTTCCGTTCGAACGCGTTTACGAACGCTACTCGAACATGAGCATTCTGTTTCATTTCCGTTTGAACGCGTTTACGAACGCTACTCGAACGTGAGCATTCTGTTTCATTTCCGTTCGAATGCGTTTACGAACGCTACACGAACGTGCACACACTGAACTGAGTCTGTCTTATTATATTCATGCATAATTGCCTATGGTTGATCTTTCTTATGCAAATGTGTCAATGTATTACAATTCGTATGCTTATGTCATGATAACATTTGAGCATTATTTCTTGCGGTATATCGGATGGAAACCCAGACGTAAACTCCGTAGCCGATTCCGAATGGACGGTAGTGCGGTCTGTACTTGGGCTACAATTCCACGTACCGCTTGGAAAAGTGCCCATATGTGTGCTTGTATGGTCAATGTGTGTGCTTGTGTTTCCTGAATGTGATGTGTAAAGTTGTATGTTCGATGCTATCTTGATATATGTTAAGCATGCAATTTTAAATATGAGATATATGTAAAAATGTACACATAAGTTTTACTTTGCATATGAGAATTTAGAAGCATGATACTCTTGGAAATAAGTGTTACTTAAGCTTAGTTAAATTATTACATGAATCCTTTCATTACAAGTGACATAAGTAAGGGACCATTCCGAACCAACGGTTGAGGTCTTCCCTTGCGAGGGGTTGAGTGCGGCCTTAAATCTTTGTCCCGGTTCACACCGGGTGGCGACTCCATGTTATTTAATCCTTCCCAACTAGGCCGCGAGCCTAAGAACGGCGTCGCCCAGGTCCTGTGTCCTACACCTGACGACCAAACTAAAGTCTACCGATTGTCGCAAGTACTAGCGATGCAAGTCCCTGGGGCTGAGATGTGTCTGCCCGTACGATACATATATCGCACATCAAGCAACTAATCTCTTTGAATCGGATAATCCTGACCTTGTCATATTGTCCCGATGGTTGCAACCATTATAGAGTACTAGTTCTGTATCCTGCGCGATCATCATCTCCATATGTCTGAAGTGATACTTCCGTCTTGACATCACATCCAATACACTACGATTCCTGATAACCGAAGAGGTGTACACAGAACCTGTTAAAGCCCTGGACGACCAAAACTAAAGTCTACCGATTGTCGCAAGTACTAGCGATGCAAGTCTCAAGTTAAGACCATATGCACCTACCCTGAAGCGGACTCCCATAGACACGCAGACATACTACCAATGGGATTCCGCGGGGTCTATCCATAGCGAAGCTGTTTTCCGTATCATCGGTAAAACACAACCTCCTACCGCACTTGCATAAGTATCCAATACTCAAATATATGAGAACTATGCCGTTGTGCCCTCACAACACTCACAAGTGCAGTACTAGTCTATTCCGCATTATCGATGTCCAATCTCGATAATACTACGACTAGGGATATTTAATGATTAAACCTTTATGGATTGATACTGTCTCATATCATCTCAATCCGGAACTAATCATATGGACTTTTACCATTATATATCAAAGTAAATAAATTACAAAACGGTAAAAGGCAATTTCATTACTACATAGTTAATTTTGTACAACAATACAACATTATTTACAAAATAGTGACGCTATGGGTCATAACTGTCTAACAATCTCCCACTTGGCCTATAGCCAGTCACTCAAGCATCTAATACCTGAACTATGTACATGTCGCTCAAACTTTTCCCGAGGAATAGCCTTCGTCAGCGGATCTGCAATATTATCCTCTGATGCGATCTTTTCGATCTTTACATCGCCACACGATGTATGATCTCTCGAATCAGATGGAATCGTCGAAGAACATGTTTGGATCGTTGATGAGACCTTGGTTCCTTAGCCTGTGCTATAGCCCCGCTATTGTCACAATACAATGGAACGGGCTCAGCTGCTAACGGAACTACTCTCCTAATCCAATTAGGAATTTACGGATCCAAACTGCCTCTTTTGCTGCTTCAGCTGCTGCAATGTACTCCGCTTCAGTTGTTGAATCGGCAACAGTATCTTGCTTGGAAGATTTCCAGCTCACTGCTCCGTTATTCAAACAAAATATGTACCCAGATTGCGACTTAAAGTCATCTCTGTCGGTTTGGAAACTTGCATCGGTATACCCAGATACCCCAAGTTCTCCATCTCCATAGGTTAAGAAAGCATCCTTAGTTCTGTTAAGATACTTAAGGATACTCTTAACCGCCATCCAGTGATCTTTACCTGGATCGGCCTGATATCGACTGCACATGCTCAAAGAATGGGACACATCAGGTCGTGTACATATCATGGCATACATGATCGATCCGACTGCCGAGGCGAACGGAGTCCGACTCATGTTGTCTCTCTCATCTTGTGTTTTAGGACACATGTCCCTAGATAGATAGACGCCATGTGATATTGGCAACAGTCCCATCTTGGACTGATCCATGTTGAATCTCTTCAACACTTTATCAATATATGTACTCTGGGAGAGTCCAAGTAGCTTTCTAGATCTATCCCGGTAGATCTTTATTCCTAGAATAAAAGCTGCTTCTCCCAGATCTTTCATGGAGAATTTCAATGAAAGCCAAGCTTTCACACGACGTTAACATGGGAATGTCATTGCCGATAAGCAATACATCGTCGACATAAAGGAAAATAAAAGTCAGTGCACTCCCACTAACCTTCTTATATACACAAGGGTCATCTTCGTTTTGAATGAAATCATATTCTTTTATGATCTCATCAAAACGTTGGTTCCATGACCGCGATGCTTGCTTCAGTCCATAAATGGACCGATTTAACTTACAAACCTTGTTTGCAAGTCTAGGTACGATAAAACCGTCAGGCTGTTGCATATAAACATCCTCCGAAAGGTTTCCGTTAAGGAAAGCGGTTTTAACGTCCATCTGCCATATTTCATAATCGTAATATGCAGCTATTGCAAGCATTATCCGAATGGATTTAATCATGGCAACGGGTGAGAAGGTTTCGTCATAATCAACTCCAAGTCGTTGACGATATCCCTTCGCTACAAGCCTAGCTTTGTACGTTTGTACGTTGCCATCCATGTCAGTCTTCTTCTTGAAGACCCATTTGCATCCAATAGGCTTTACGCCTTCTGATGCATCAACCAGTGTCCAAACTTGGTTGGTATACATGGAATCCATTTCGGCCTTCATGGCTTCTTGCCATAAAGCGGATTCGATACCTTGTATCGCTTCCTCATACGTAGCCGGTTCAGTATCCTCAATAAGATTAATATCTACGTGAGGTGAGATCAGGAATCCATACCTCTCAGGTATTACCCTGACTCTCTCCGACCTACGCGGTCCTTGTGTATTTGAAGATTGTGGTTTAGTCTCATCCCAGATGGACTGTTCATGTTCCGTTGATTATTCACCAAGCCAAGAACAGTATCACTACGACTTTCATCGAGTTCTACTTTCTTCCCCACTATTCACTGCATTTAGGAATTCCTTCTCAAGGAAACCGCATGTAGAGCAACAAATACTTTGTTCTCTTGTGGGTGATAGAAGTAATATCCTTTGGTTTCCCTAGGATATCCAACGAATAGGCATTTATCTGATTTGGGTTCAAGTTTGGTACCTTCCAAACGTTTAACGTATGCCCAGCAACCCCAAATCTTCAGGAATGAGAAACCCGGTTTCTTTCCTGTCCATATCTCATATGGAGTCTGTTCAACAGACTTTGACGGAATCTTATTCAAAATAAGAACTGCACTGTTTAATGCATATCCCCAGAAGGAAATTGGCAGCTCAGTGCGACTCATCATCGACCTTACCATGTCCAACAAGTACGGTTTCTCCGTTCGGACACACCATTTAATTGTGGTGTTCCAGGAGGAGTCCACTGTGAAAGAATACCATATTCTTTCAGGTAATCTTGAAACTCATTACTTAAGTATTCGCCACCACGGTCCGACCGTAATGTCTTAATATTCTTGCCTGTTTGTTTTTCAACTTCGTGTCGAAACTCTTTGAATTTCTCAAAAGTTTCCGACTTGTGCGTCATTAGATACACATAACCGTAACGTGATGCATCATCGGTAAAGGTTACGAAGTATCGATATCCACCTCTAGCCTGGCTAGACATGGGCCCACAAACGTCACTATGAACGAGGGCAAACAGTTCAGTGGCGCGTTCACCTTTACCGCTAAAAGGTGATTTAGGCATTTTGCCTAATAAGCAAGATTCGCAGACGTCATATGAATTTACATCAAATCCGTCCAAGTACCCACTCTTCGAAAGTGTGGATATGCGAGTCTTGTTAATGTGTCCCAGACGACAATGCCACATATAAGTTTCATCATTTGGATCACTCTTTTTGAGCCTTTTGTTTGTTAATATATATGTAGGAGATTCATTTATATTCAAAATATAAAGACCATTATTTGCAACTGCAGTGCATATTTCTGCATCATTTTTATATAAATAACACCCAGTGTTTCTAAATACAAAAGTGTACCCATTACGGGTTAACAAAGATACAGATATAATATTCCTAGTCAAACTAGGTACATAATAACAGTTATTTAGTTTAAGTACATGCCCCGAGGACAGTTCTAATACAAAAGTGCCCACGGCCAAAAGCAACAGGAGTTCCGTTTCCAACTCGTAGATCAATCTCCCATGAAGCCAGAGTCCTGCTGTTCTGCAGATCCTGCACATCAGTACATATATGAGAACCACAACCAGAATCAAAAATCCAATTTTTAAAACTAGAAGTAGCCATGTTTATTTCAATAACAAACATACCAGAGGTCGGTGCCTTGCCCGCCTTGATCTCCCTTCTGATCGCCTTATTCATGCGGCAGTCACGCTTCCAGTGACCTCTTTTGCCGCAGTTAAGGCATATGTCTTGTGACTTGTTCCTCGGCTTCCCAGAAGCTATCGGCATCTTGCCCTTGCCCTTGTTCTTATGCTTCTTCTTTTTCACCCCTCCAGTTGCCTTGGGCCCAGCCCTTGACGACTGAGAGGTCGATGCAAAGTGCGCCTCGCGCTTGTTGCCTTTAAGAAGCTCTTTCTCTGACTCCTTAAGAATGGATAATAGCTCTCCAAGAGTATCGTCCGTATCCATCAACTTGTAGTTAATGATAATCTGCTTCCAAGTATCGGGAAGTGACTGTAAGAGCATGTCTATAGTCAGCTCAGCCTCCAAGACTATTCCCATCTTGGCTAGCTCATCAATGTCAGCTATCATTTGAGTCCCGTGGACCTCAACTGAAGCGCCATCAGTCATACGGGAGCGAAAGAGTTTCTTGACCAACTCATACCTCTCCATCCGCTTATTGGTGCGGTGAAGATCCTTTAGTCTAGCCATCATATTATAAGGATCCAAGTCCCTATTCTGGCGACGAAAGTGTTGAGTCATGGAAGCAAGCATGATCGACTGAGTTGTATCACAATCATCGCTATGAGTTCTCCATAACTCCAGCTCAAGTGGCTCAGTGGGCCTCGGCCCGAGAGGTCTCTCTATGGTGTATAACAGCCTCTCTGCCCCAAGGACTATCCTTAGGTTCATTTCCCAGTCTGCGAAGTTCGTGCCCTTAAACACATTATCACCCATGATTATGTCACGGACATTCGCTTTGTTTGCCATCTTAACTACGATACTCTAACTATCTAGTTAACGATATATGGGTACAGTCAAACTGTTACAAGAAAAAATAACATTATATTAGTCCAACTAATATTAAAATATTGACGAAATAAATTTTGTAAGCGCGTAAAGCTAAGTATCTGAATGAAATTGCAAATTCAATACTAGCCTCCCACTATTTTCTACAAGTCTCTAACCCTCTGTCGAGTACTCGGGAAATCCAATTTCCTAGTGGGCTAGGATCCCGTTAAATAACACACAACCTTGACTTTGGCCAACAAGTTGTATGATATTTAACTGGGTAGATCTCGAAGATCAATTGGATCCCATCCAATTCCTAGATCCGGTAGGTGGACATCCAAGTCCGAAACATATATATCTAATACATATGTAATGTATCCAATACATTTTCCTAACCATTTCCTCTGAATCAACTAAGTCTTGGCTTTGGCACAACAAACTTAATGATTCCAGTTAAGCGGGACCCATTGACATGGAAAGTTTCGTAATCAATGTCGATGGACAAGAAGTGGTCTTGACTTTAGCCAACAAATCACAACTTGGACAAGACACTGATATGGAACAAAACTCTAATGATTCAAACACATCCTCAATTGACAAAAACACTGATATGGAACAAAACTCGCGTAATTGGCAACCAATTAATTTATCTTTGTTAGGTCTCATCATCATACACCCTTAAGCATGCTTCTAAAACATCATAAAGCGCGTAAAGTAAAATAATAGTGATATGCGGATGGATATATAACAGTTTGTTCCTAGAACAAATCACTCCATTTCCTCTCCCCGGCTAGCACTATTCTACTTCTACCCAATTACATAATACAATAAGAGAAACCTCATTTACATTGAGGGGAATTAGGTGAGAAGAGAATACAAAGAGATAATAAGAGAAAGGCTGGACACGCAGGTCCAATTAATAAATTCTGAATTTACAATAATTTCTAAAATTACCCTTCCCTTCTAATATCCATCTGATATACACTATTCATTCATCACATCCACATTCATTCATTCAATGCATGTTATACAACCAATCTAATCCAATTAATTAGTCTTTAATTAGGTGACAATACAATGTTCAACCAATGGTTTGCTTTTGCGCGAGTCCAACTCGTTTTTGAGAATAAGTACTTGTAGTACGAATTCATGAATTATATCGAACTACTCGTCAAATCCAATTTAAGTCGTATTCAATACTAATCCTTATATTTAATTCCAAATTAAATATTTACACTTTTATTGTGCTTTTATGACTTAGATTCCAAATCTAATTCTATCGGGTCTCAAAGCCCAATTAACATCCAATGTCCGTTTAATTAAAGTCCGATGGGCTTTCAATTGATTTCATTAGGCTTGGGCCTTGGTCAATGTGGGTCAAACCCAATTTCCAAGCCCAATAAGGAATCACCCTCATTTGCCATTGAAATCAATATCAAGCTCATAAGGCCCAATTAAACATAAAAGCCCATTTATCACATTTGAAACTTAATGGAGTGATTTAGGCCCAACTTTGGATCCAATCCAATTTTCCCAAACCTACTTGGTCCAACCAAGCCCATTATGCCCAAATATAATAGTTTTAGGCCGAATTCAAAATTAAGCCCAATTAATCAAATTTTAAAATTCCAAATTTTATAACTTAATTAATTAAGTGTATTATCATGATTAATTCTTTAAATCAATAAATCCAAATATCAAATTAATCCATTAATCATATTTTTATCTTAAATACATGTCCAATATTATTTAATCAAAAATCAAGTCCCTAATGTGCTTCCATGCATTCGGCCAAGGTGATGAAAAATTACCGATTTCGTTTTCAATCCAATCGAATCACAAATCGTCATTTTATGTTCGTTTAAAGTCATCTAATGATCTTATAAACAACAAATCATCAAGTCCATGGCCTAGGTAGTATTCGGCCAAGCCTCTCCAAGAGGGGAAAAATTAATCCAATTTATTTTTCATGAAATTGATAATGTATAACATAATATAACATACATTTAAGCATACTTAATCAATCAAAATCATCAAATCATGCTTCAATCAATTTTGCCCAAATATTACCCTAATATATTTTCATGCTCTTTAAGCTCAATGATACCATTGTTGGAAATTCTAATCCATGTCCCAAGATCAAAAGAGCAAACAAATATATATAAATGAATGAACAATAATGAAGTATGGCGGAATCATACTCACAAAGATCGGAATGCGGATGCGTTGGTGAAATAAAACCACCTCCTTTGTGCTTTGGATGATTCGGCCAAGGTAAGAAAAAGAAGCTCCAAGCTTTGTTGATCACTCCAAGCTCAAAGATTAGTTTCCCATAACACCTTTGTATGATCCCTTGATGGTGCTAGCCAAAGTTGTGTATTAAAGTTCTAAACTTATACACTTTCCTCACAAAGTTCTTAAGAAAATGGAAGAAAAATGGAGAGCCAAAACTGCAGTGAAGTTTCGATCATGAGAGGGAGAGGAAGAGTGATTAATTTTTGATTTTATTTATCTTATTATTTGTTTCAAAAAACAAAATAAAAGATATACCAACTCTTGTCAAAAGTAAATCAAAGTCAATCACCTTTTCTTTCAAGATTTTGGAGTGTTCCTTACACAATCAACCACCACTAATCCCATCACCAAAAAGGTAATCTTTGACTAGTGATGTGATGGTTGATGTGACATGTGGGCCCCACACGATTCCAAATGCGAGTGGGCCCGCAAACACTCCCGGGCTCGAGTTCGATAATTCCGAATAGCGAACTTCCGTCGCGACGTTAATTAAATCAAATTTAATTAAATAATTATGCCTATCAAAATTACTATTCACGTCGCTAACGAATTAACTCTCAAATTAACTCGTTTGCCCGAATTAAAATCTAATTTTAATTCCGCGTCGAAATCGAATTTCGTTTAATATATCGAATATATTATTTTAACGATTAATTCTAAATTAATCTTTCTCTCTCTTTGAATAGTACTTTATCCAAGATAAAGTCTCTCCGCAATTAATCCAAGATTAATTGAGTTCGAATCATACGTCATCGGTGAATCTTCGGGAAGCGACCCAAGAGACCTCTAGATATGTTGGCAGTAAATCCGGTTGTCGAACTATCCGAACACGTACGTACCAAGTACTACGTTTTTACCGATTTACAAGACAAGGTTAGCCTCTAGCAAAACGCCATGTCTACCCAATTCTCTAGAAATATTCTTATTGGAATATAAGATCTATAACAGGCGTAGTATACCGTAGTATAGTGTATAGCAGTCCAGTATCGGATGATCACATGTAAGGCCTGGGGCTGGAGATGTGTCTGCCCCGTACGATACATATATCGGACATCAAGCAACTAATCTCTTTGAATCGGATAATCCTGACCTTGTCATATTATCCCGATGGTTGCAACCATTATAGAGTACTAGTTCTGTATCCTGCGCGATCATCATCTCCATATGTCTGAAGTGATACTTCCGTCTTGACATCACATCAATACACTACGATTCCTGATAAACCTAGAAGAGGTGTACACAGAACCTGTTAAAGCCCTGGACGACCAAAACTAAAGTCTACCGATTGTCGCAAGTACTAGCGATGCAAGTCTTAGGTTAAGACCATATGCACCTACCCTGAAGCGGACTCCCATAGACACGCAGACATACTACCAATGGGATTCCGCGGGGTCTATCCAGAGCGAAGCTGTTTTCCGTATCATCGGTAAAACACAACCTCCTACCGCACTTGCATAAGTATCCAATACTCAAATATATGAGAACTATGCCGTTGTGCCCTCACAACACGCACAAGTGCAGTACTAGTCTATTCCGCATTATCGATGTCCAATCTCGATAATACTACGACTAGGGATATTTAATGATTAAACCTTTATGGATTGATACTGTCTCATATCATCTCAATCCGGAACTAATCATAGGGACTTTTACCATTATATATCAAAGTAAATAAATTACAAAACGGTAAAAGGCAATTTCATTACTACATAGTTATTTTGTACAACAATACAACATTATTTACAAAATAGTGACGCTATGGGTCATAACTGTCTAACATCTTTTACCTGCTGTCATGGTAAATCCATTTGGACAATGGTTGTTGTTCGATCCATGTTTGGAATTGGAGCAAACATTAGGTTCTTGGAACTATCGTTTTGATATAATCATATGATTTATGATTTATTCAAAACGAAAAGATTCTTGTGTATATAAGAGGGTTAGTGGGAGCGCACTGACAGTGGATGTCCTATAAATAATGATAATAATATAAGTCATTTCATGGAAATGATATCCCAATAAAATAGCTATCGACGAAAGCTTGGCTTTCGAATACTCTCCGAGAAACCGTACATTTAAAAATGTACGCGACCTGGTGTCTCATACGCTTTGAGCATATGGATTCACAAACAGGCCAATCCGAGTGATAGTCACTGGATTGATGTTAAGAACATCCTTAGTATCTTAGAGAACTAAGGATGTTGTCTTAGTCTATGGAGAAGGAGAACTTGAAGTGACTGGAGTCACTGTAGCAAGTTTTCTATAACCGATAAAGACGACTAAAAGTCACAACGGTACTATATAGTTTGGATAACGGTACAGTGAGCTGGAAATCTTCCAAGCAAGATACTGTTACCAAATAAACAAAAAATGTGGGTTAATTGCAGCAGCTGAAGCAACAATAGAAGCCATCTGGGTCAATAACAAATCTAATTAGATTAGATATAGTTATGTTAGCAGCTGATCTAGGCGTCAGCACAGGCTAAAGAATTAAAGGTCTCATCAACGATCCAGATACATACTTCGATATTCATCTGATTCGTTCGGATCATACATCGTGGCGATGTGATGATCGAATAAATCGCATCAGACGATAATCATGAAAATCCGCTGATGCAAGAATTTCTCAGCAATTTGAGACAGCCGTACATAGTTCGGGTGTCAGAGACTGGAGTGACTGGCTATAGGCCAAGTGAGAGATTGTTGGACAATTATGACCCATAGCGTCACTATTTATACAGATCACGGTGTTGTTGTACAAATTAACTATGTGACAAAGGAGATTGCACTCTTATCATTTTTGATTAGATCACCTAGTTATATAAATGATGAGAGGTCCCTATGATTTGTTCCTGGACAGAGAATATATGAGACAGTATCAGTCCACGAAGGATAAATCATTAAATATCCCTAGTCAGAGTATTATCGAGATTGGACATCGATAAATACGTAAAAGACTAGTATTACACTTGTACGCGTTTGTGAGGGGACAACGACATAGTTCTCATATATTTGGGTATAGGATACTCATGCAAGTGTAATAGGAGGTTGTGTTTTACCGATGGTACGGGAAACAGCTTCGTTCTGGATAGACCCCCCGCGGAATCCCATTGGTAGTATGACTATATGTCTATGGGAGTCTGCAATCAGGGTAGGTGTATTTGGTCTTAACCTGAGACTTGCACCGCTAATACATACGACAATCAATATACTTTAGTTGAGGTCGTCAAGGGCTTTAACCGGTTCTGTGTACGCCGATGCTGGGTATATTGAGAATCGTAGTGTGTTGGGTGTGATGTCAAGACGGAAGTGTCACTCCAGTCATATGGAGATGATGGTCACGTAGGATACGGAACTCGTTCTCTTAAATGCTCGAGCTATCGGGATATTATGACAAGATCATGAATATCCGATTATAGAGACTAGTTACAAGACATCCGATATGTGCTTCGTACGGGGCAGACACAATTCCAGCCTCAGGCCTAGCACGTGAACATCCGATACTGGACAGAAATACGCAATACTTCGGTATACTACGCTTGATATAGATCGCTTATTCCTGTAAGCATGTTTCTGGAGAATTGGGTAGGCATGGCGCTTTGCTAGAAGCCAACCTTGTCTTGTAAATCGGTATAAACATAGTACGAGGTACTTACGTGTTCGGATAGTCCGACGACCCGATTTACTGCCAACATATCCGGAGATCTCATGGGTCGCTTCCCGAAGATTCACCGATGATGTATGACTCGCACTTTAATTAATCTGGGATTAATTAGAAGAGAGAAAATTAATCTGGGATTAATTGCGGAGATATTTTATCTGGGATAAAATATTAATTAAAGAGAGAGAACGATTAATTTGGAATTAATCGATAAAATAATATATTCGATATATTATACGAAATTGGATTTCGACGCGGAATTAAAATTAGATTATAATTCTGGCGAACGAATTAATTTAGAATTAATTCGTTAGCGACGTGAATAGTGATTTCGCTAGGCGTAATCATTTAATTACGACGCGACGGAAAATTCATTAATTTGGAATTAGCAAACCCGAGCCCGAGATTATTTGTGAGCGCATTCGCATTTCGAATTCGAGTGCGGCACGTAAGTCAAATCAAGCATCAAATCGCTAGTCACATCAAGCGTCAAATCAAATGTCACTTTGAGTGATGTGACATGTGTCACTTGATTTGAGTGATTGATGTAGAAGTTGAAAAAGCAACTTTTGCTTTTACTTTTTGACTTTAGCATTTAATGGAAAGTTAAAAGAATTGGTAAATGGTTTTTTACTAATTTTAGAAATTATAAAACTAATTACATTTCTTTTTCTTTTCTCTCTCTCCACTCCCTTTTACGCACTTCTCTTTTCCCTCTCTTTTCTTCTTCCTCTTCTCACGGCTTCAAGCCGATTTCTTCACAAATATTTCTGGTTTGACCGAATCAAAGGGAAGCAAGGAAGAAGACTTAGTGCTAGCACACCATGAGTGATACAAATGTGATAGGGCAGTGAACTTGTGAGCTTGGAATCGTTTTTTGGAGCTTGGAGCTTGGAACTTCCATAGTGTTCATCAATGGCCGACCATGGAGGAGACAAAAACCAGTGAAACCGAGTAGCCCACTGCTTGAGGACGCCACTGCCGAGCATGAAGGGAGGCAGAAAACGCATCTTGTTCTTCGCATCTCAAACCGATCATTGTGAGTATATGTTTCCGCCATTATTCATTTGATGTATTACGGCGTTTTGTGCTTGATTTTGATGATTGTTGGGACCTTATAAGAACTCAACAGCGGTTAGTTGGCGATGTTCAAAGCAAGGCTCTACATCTGATTCCACTACTGAGGAGAAATTTATAGCTGCTTTAGAAGCAGCTAAAGAAGCTGTTTGGATTAAAAAATTTATCATAGAACTTGACGTTGTGCCTAGTATTGCAGATTCGATCCCATTATATTGTGATAATATCGAAGCTATTACGCAGGCTAAGGAGCTGAGGGTGCATTCCAAATCTAAGCACGTATAAATGAAATATTATGTGATTAGAGAGATCATTAAACGAAAAGATATAGTGGTCTTTAAGGTTCAAGGACTAAACAACATAGTAGACTCACTTACTAAGGTCTTACCTCCTAAGTTATTCGATAAACATGTGGAGGAGATGGGACTGCAGTACCATCCAAATTGGCACTAAGCAAGTGAGAGTTTGTTGGAGTTGGTGCTTGGAGTGCCAATGCGAATAATGTATTGTACATTTTATTATTTATTAAAAAAAATAACTACATTTTTATTTCAAACCTTATTAATGGTAATATCATTATGTATATTTGATATACTGATGTATAAATATTTTGAGAATGACATCGACTTCAGAATAGTCATGTAGTAATACTGGACACTAGGAGGTCCGGCATTGGGATAAATATTACTATTATAAAATATTTTTAAAGTAAATATTTCTAATTGTTGGTTTAAGAATACAGTCGAATTCCTATAACCTAGAAGATTATTACGTCGTATATTGGAATTGGAGTTCCATTGGTTCAACCTGATGTACCATGAGCTTTGAAAGCTCGTATAGATATGTGGGTATTGGTTGGACTGAATATTGTATGACTTACAGGTGATTTAGAATAGTTGAAAGTACACATCACCGTCAATATTAATCTCATCGAGTCAAATAGCATATGTAATCATTTGACTATAGGATAACATTGATTTTGTGTGAGATCCTCCACACTTTGATGCCATGATTGTCAGAAACCTTTCATGGTATGGCCTCTAGATGTTCGTTGGGTGTGGGCTGATGCACTCGTTAATAAATTACGTATCAAGATAGGATACATCATCCTATATGTGTATCATAAAGGGTTTAGGTATCCATGTGAGTAAGTCACGATTCTTAAAGACTTTGGCTAAAGCCGATTACCTAGAGTGGATAGTATTAGTTGTAAAGAATCGTGGACATGTCGACATGAGATGTCCACCTCGGAAACTTGACGGCATATTCTATGTTTCCCAAGCACAAATCGGATAGCCAATGATAGATGGATTGATAAACATATGTGATTACCTCAACTTCTATAGTTTAGAAAGGTCATTCGTGTTCTTCGTGAATTCTGAGGTGGCCGAATTGCGTACATATTAGCCAGGCTTATATAACGAACATGTCTAGATTTAGAGAGTCCCACAATCTGAAGTGTACTCGTTGAACACTTGGGCAACCGATTAATTTTGATAAAATATAATATTTAATTTTATAATTATCAACTAAGATAATCAAGTGTTATTGGATAACATTGATTATTTACTTTGACCTAATTGAATTAATTCAATATTTACACAAGGACTTTGTCGTAATTTCATAATTATCTCAACCATTTGAGGATATGATGGTAATTGCAAGTATGTAATTATAGGTATTTTGGCTTGATTTAATTGGATTAAATCAAAGTGGAAGACATGTAACTAATCCATTAATTAAACTCTATCTTGATTTAATTGGATTAAATCAAAGTGGTAGACAAAGGTAATTAGTCACACCTAATTATACATATTTGGACATATTATATTAAGCCCACATAGAAGTTTATTAGTACTTTTATTAATTAAAAATTGCCTAAGTTTTGCTATAAATAGCTAGCTTTAGGAAGGTTTTAATTAAGCTTGAGAAATCTAAATACAAGGAAGAATTAGAGAAATTAGCCTTAGTTAGAGAATTGTTTAAAGAAGCTTTGTGAGGTTTCTACAACATTTCAATTAAGAAAAATCAAGATTGGATCTTAGAGTGAAACTTGCTAGCATTGGAATCAAGATTGGATATTGGAGTCAAGCTTGCTAACTTTGGATTTTCTCTACAATATTTCAACAAGGAGAAGTAGATTAGATCTTTGAATCAATATTTATAGTTAAGTTTGATCTTCTCCAAAAGCTATGTTTCTCATTAGTGAGACATATAGTGATGGATTATGTATTAGATACATAATGTTGAAATTATGCTAATTATTGTGTTAGGATGCTGTGGAAGTATAAACACAATATGCATGTAATTTGGTCAAAATATTTATGTTAGACATAGATATAAAATTAGAGTTTGGAACTCTAGATGAAAGCTGTTGGGAAGAGGCCGCGAGTGCGCAACGGAAAATTAAAAGAAATTATGATGCCGTTATCCCTTTGCCCAAGACCCATTTGTTTTGATTATTCTACAAGCCTAGACATGTTATTATATATATATATATATATTCTAAGTATAAAAACTCATAAAACATGCAAAGAACATAAACCTAAACATGCTAACTGTCATAAGAACTCTAATTAAAATAAAGAAAGAAAATGACTTACTTGAACCGAAGACTTCTCCAGTCCTTCCTCCAATCTACAAGCTTTTCTCGAACTCAGCAAGCTCTTCCACGTTCCAAAGAGCCACCCAAGTGTGTGGCCTCCAAAGGTGCACACACCAAAGCCAAAACTCAACGGCAAGACTACGCCTTGAGTGCACGAGTATTTTTCCCTTGATGCTAGCCTAGGCAAATACCTCAAAACTTTCAACTCGAGGTTCCTCTAGTCAATTAGACTTAAGGATCCTCAAAATCAGTGGATTACTCTTTAAACTTTAGAGTTGCTCACTTATATAAACCCAAGATATGAAAGGTTTTGGTGTAAAAATTTGTAAAGAATTCTTTGGGTTTATATAGGTGCTCCAAAGACAACAAAATTAATTAATAATCTGATGTGGGATAAATACTAATTTAATCTTAGCCATTGGATCTTAATTTATTTGTTTAATGAGATTATAAAACCATAATAAGAGTGTGGGCCGAATTGGAATTCAAAACAAATAACAAATAAAAAAATTTAATATTCACATTACTATTCACGTTTTTTTTAATTCCAATTCCCAAAATGTCCATTGAAGGAGGAGGAAAATGAAAGGTAGTGCGAGTAAAAATGGTAGCGCCTAAAGGAACTAACCCAGTCAAATCACTGATGTTACGAAGAATGATGGTAAAAGAACCAGATGGAAAAAAGATGCTGTAATCAAAAGACCAGAAGAGCAATGATGTGGGAAATAGATTTCGGTCAAACGAGGGTAAGGCCAACTAGAGCTTTATGAGAGAAAGTAAACCATTTTCTTTAAGAAAGGTACAAGTGTCTGCGTGCAACCTCATGCGCTGAATAGGGTTAGACTGGGCAAGAGGAAAACATTCAAAGGTTCTAAAAAATTAAGGTTGGAAATGGAAGGAAACAGTTGAGCCAGGGGAGCTGTGGCAATAGTCGTATCACTAACAAAGATTGGGCCCAAGGAATGTAATCCATAGTGTTGGTCAAGGGTATGAACCCTAAAGACGCCAATAAAAGGGTCACCCAAAGCAGCTTGATAGTCACTGAAAGTCGAAGAAGCCTTTTTTGTGGGAGCAGAAGAAGACGCCATAGCTAGAAAATTGAAGATTTGCAGTAAAGAAAGAAGGAAAGTAGGATAGCGAAAAAAGAGTCAAATGCTTATATAGCCGAGAATACTGGTCGCCCTAGACAGGTGTCGTAACATAATTCGAAGGAAGATGGAAGAACGGGAAGCGAAAAGGCGACGATAGACACGATTTGACATAAAAATGACACGAAAGACGGCACATTAATTGGTGCCATGATGGCCTTCCGATAAGACGTGTTGAAACGGTCGTGCATTTATTGAGGAAATGATAGGTTCATATAGGGAATAAAAATGACGGCCCTCAATACACGCAAATGATAACAAGGGGTAGGGCGAAGATCAACAGGCCGAAGCCAAATTATCAATGCGGATGATGGTACCATTAAGAAATTCGGCCTCAATTTCATCTCCCAAATCAATGAAGGCGAATTTAGGGGACAATTGTTAATAGAGAAAATCGCCCTAGGATGAACGAGTCCTAGGTGTTTTACATAAAGTATATATATTGATGTTCAAAATCTATTTTGAACAAGATATTGACTTCAATTGAGATTTATCTGCGAATTGAAAACGGGATGAAAGTCGCTGTTTTAACCGTAGATACCTGAATTTAGGAACTACCTTCGGGTTAGTACTTAAATTTAGAAACTGTTATAATGTAGCTAGTTTGACTAGAAATATTATCTCTATATCGCGTATAACCCGCTGCGGGTATACCTTTATATTCTAAAACACTAAAGTAGAAAGTCGCTGTTTTAACCGTAGATACCTGCTACTGCTGAGGTCACTGCCATTAAGAACAGATGATTTTCTAACCTTGGTAAGCCTCCTTCAAAGGTATTCGAAAAGCTGAAGGCGCAAGGACTCTTAAAACCTTTGGAACCTAGGCCCATTCCAAATCCTGTGCCACCTCACATGAACTTAAACTTATACTGTCACTTCCACCAAGAAAAAGGCCATGACACCGACAACTGCGCCCGCCTCAGACATGAAATCCAAAACCTCATCGATGCCCATACAATACCCGACCCAGAGAAAGAACAACCCAACGCACACAGAAATCCCCTGCCCAACTACATGATCAACTCTGGCCTACCCGAAACCATTGTCCTCCAAACTCTCAACCACTCAGCTTCATAGGAATAAGGGATAATAATGGTGAAGAACCATGGGCTGAAGAAGAAGGCACTGTTATTTCTCCTAGTTTATCTTGCACTTTTAATAAAGATATTGATTTTGTTTACCTGCTCGAACGTTTCCTCAACAATAATAAAGGCGATCATTTCATTTATCTGCCTAAGACTATTACTTTCAAACTTGCAACATGAGTGTGTTCAATCTTGGTAATGTGATACTCAGAACGTAGTGAATCCTCAAAAGAAGCAAGCAGAAAAGATAAGTTAGCCATTCAGGAATTGGGAAATGGAGACAGTGGGACTGTTAGACTTGGAAAGAAACGGGTTCCTGGAACAAATCAGTGAAGACAGGTGGAAATGGTACTTTCCCCAAGAGAAGAATGGTCATCAATGGAATTGACAGAAGACCTAACCCGACGGGATAGGAACATTCATGCATGCATACACGTAACGCATTTTGCATCCTTTTGTGTTTGTTTTATTTTGTGTTCACAAGTTTTAAAGAATAAGAAAAGCGGCAAAGAACAAGCTAATCAGAAATGGTAAAAAGCACAGTATCGGATTCAGGTAATGATTCCAGGGTTGAGGCCCACATCGGTATCCGTTTTGATGAAAGAATCCCAGGGTCGAGGCCCACATCGTCAGAATGAATCCCAGGGCTGAGGCCCACGTCATCAGAATTTGGAATGAATCCCAGGGTCGAAGCCCACATCAGCATCAGTCTGGGGGCAAGGCCCATGTCAGTAGCAGTTGGGGCCGAGGCCCACTTCAACATCAGCTTGGGGGATGAGTCCCAGGGTCGTGGCCCACATTACATCAGTATCAGCATTGCCGGGTATGGCATTCTGGGGGCGAGGCCCATATTACATCAGATCAGTTCTACCTAGAATGGCACTCTGAGAATGGAGATATAGTTCGGGAATAAAGCCCACAGTCCAAACAATCAGAGGAATAAAGCCTCATCTCCACACAATTCGGGAACAAAGCCCAGAGGAATAAAGCCTCATCTCCACACAGTTCGGGAACAAAGCCCAGGAGAATAAAGCCCTATCACAACACAGTTCGGGAACAAAGCCCAGAGGAAGAAAGCCTCATGTCAGTATAGTTTGAGAACAAAGCTCAAGAGGAAGAAAGCCTCATGTCAGTATAGTTTGAGAACAAAGCTCAAGAGGAAGAAAGCCTCATGTCAGTATAGTTTGAGAACAAAGCTCAAGAGGAAGAAAGCCTCATCTCAGTATAGTTTGAGAACAAAGCTCAAGAGGAAGAAAGCCTCATGTCAGTATAGTTTGAGAACAAAGCTCAAGAGGAAGAAAGCCTCATATCAGTATAGTTTGAGAACAAAGCTCAAGAGGAAGAAAGCCTCATGTCAGTATAGTTTGAGAACAAAGCTCAAGAGTAAGAAAGCCTCATATCAGTATAGTTTGAGAACAAAGCTCAAGAGAAAGAAAGCCTCATATCAGTATAGTTTGAGAACAAAGCTCAAGGGGAAGAAAGCCTCATGTCAGTACGGTTCGGGAATAAAGCCCACACTCAATACAGTTCAGGAAGAAAGCCTACATTCAGTTCAGTTCAGGAAGAAAGCATGCATTCAATACAGTTCAAGAATAAAGCTCAAGGGGAAGAAAGCCTTATGTCAGTACAGTTCGGGAATAAAGCCCACACTCAATACAGTTCAGGAAGAAAGCCTACATTCAGTTCAGTTCAGGAAGAAAGCCTGCATTCAATACAGTTCAAGAACAAAGCCACAGTCAGCTCAGATCAGAGAATAAAGCTCAAGGGGAAGAAAGCCTCACGTCAGTATAGTTTGAGAACAAAGCTCAAGGGGAAGAAAGCCTCATATCAGTATAGTTTGAGAACAAAGCTCAAGGGGAAGAAAGCCTCATATCAGTAACAGTTCGGGAATAAAGCTTGGGAGGAATAAAGCTTCATCTCAACAGTTCGAGAATAAAGCTTGGGAGGAATAAACCTTCATCTCAACAGTTATGTGTTTTATGTGTTTTGAAATAAAACGATGCATTATTCATTTATCAAATTATTTGTTTAATTTTTGCATATTGTATATCATCTTAAATACCCTAGATTACTTATGTGCCTTCAGACATAGTGTATGAGTGTCATACACAAGATGATCTAAGTCTGAAGTTAGTAATCTTAAATAGTCCATAGAGAGCAAACAAATAGGGTACTTTGTTTGTGGTTTATCTATAGCTGCGGTCCATTATATATTTGTAGGGCGATCTTGATCCGGATCGTCCATGTAGAGACATGAGAATTGAGGCACCTTGTATGATGCGATCATATAGGATTTGACCCAGATGGAAATGAAATTCTTATAATATCCGTTAGACTAAGAAAGTCATTTCGATCTACTAGATGGTCATATATAGATTGATCTTAATCATGGGTGTCCTACGAACTCCTACATGGCAGGCTATGTCCTTTGATTCTCAAAGGTGAGGTTGGTGTAGCAGTCCCGACCAATAGCTACGTACTTTGGGGACACAGTTTATTTTGTAGCTGGGAATGTTCTACATAGACTTGGAGTTCACTCCTTCTTACGAGAAGTAGATGAGTATCTTTCTTAAGGGTTGATTCGGTACTTGAATGATTTGAGCGCTCAAGTCTCACTATTACGAATAGAAAGATTAAAATTCATAATAGTTATGAATAAATCGTTCATTAGAGAATCAATGGTACTTAAGGTAAAAATAATTAGAGGGGTATAACGGACATTATGACCCGACTCTAATAAAGAGATACTCGTGAAGGGTCAATTCATATAAAATGACTATATCGATGGACACCGACTTGGTTCGGCTTAATATATCATCTACGGCAACGAGAGTTCAACTTCGGGTTTTTAGTGGAATAACCCGGAGTTAATAATTCTGAATATTTAATTAAGAGTTTAATTAATATTTCGAGATTATTGGAGCTTGGAACCGTAGGTCCATTTGGTCGCCGTGCTAGCTCTATTTACTATAGCGGATTTAGTGTAATTGGATAGTCCAATTATATGCTCACATATGTATAAATATTATTAATATGATTAATAATATTATTTGTCACACTTGAAACTATATATTAAAATTTTATGTATGGTATTAATAATTATATGATAATTATTAAATACAGAATATTAAATTATATATGATATAATTTAATAAGGCTAAGATTGTAAATTCTAAATTATGGGTTTTGGAAACCCTTGAGTTTAGTTTAGATATTACATATATTTCATGGCATTAATCTTTTATTTTTGTAACTCATTTTCCATTATGGAAAGTGAATAATGATTACAATCAATTGTTATTACATGTTATAAAATTTATAAGAAAATATATGTTATTACCGAAAATTGAACAAGAATAAAGGGAATGGATTTGTTTGTTTTGGAAACAAATAATCCTTTGCATTATTATTGGAAGTTATGACTTTCAATATGGTTAATTGCTTATTGAATTTTATAACATCTTTTTAATAATGGAAATTGAATAATTGATGTTACAAAAAATTGAAAAACCCTAGCCTTGGCCGATTTTTTGAATTGATGGGATGGGAATGGTTGTTTTGGTTTTGGAAACAATTTGACCTAAGTATATAAAGAAAATTTGAATTTCTTTTTACAATCTCTCATTCTTTGCAACCCTAGACACCTTCTTCATCTTCACCATTCTCTTAAAAGTTGAGGATCTCCATTGAAGAACAAAAAGAAGACAAACAAATATTTTGTGTGACAAAATCTCTGAACCGTTTAGGGATTTATTTTATGCGTGTAGCCCACACTACTTTCCGTTGGTTGTGAGACATAGCTCGAAAGACCTTGTGGCATTGAACCGAAATCATTATTCTTATATTCTATATCTCACGGCAGTGGGACTATTTTATTGTCTATTGTCGTGAGTCTTATCATTGATTCAGGACTGGGTTTGTTTCGTTTTAATTCGGGATTTTGGGAAACACCTTGGGGACATTTTGGGGATGAGTTGGGACTTTTTTTTGAGTGGAAAAATCAGACCTAAAACATCACAGCAGGTCATGCAAGTCAGGGGCTGTTTTGGGTGCAGTTCGGGTGTGTAACGGGTCTAAAATAGTCCGTTATTTCACTGCAGTTCGGGGGCTGTTCGGGGACTTTTTCAGGGGTACTCCGGGTCTGAAATCTTGTCTGAAATAGAGGCAAAATTTCAGTATACCCAATGGTTACATTCGGCCAAAGGAAGGGGAAAGCATAAAAAATTTTCAAGTCCGATCCGTGTACCTAATCGCTTCCGCTGCTCGAGGAAAGCGTTTCCTACAAAAAAACCCACCTCAGTATGTAACTTGACTCAGATATGGAATTGACGAACTCAGATATCGTGTGCACACATAGTTCAGGAATAGAGATGATAGATGCCCCTAGTTCTTAGATTCATAGCTTGGAGGGTAGCATAGATCCACACCTTCGGTTCTAGTTCAGTGGCTTGGGGGACGGCAATACTTAACGTCCCAAGACCACTAGTTTCAGGGACATATAGTGGCATGCTTTGGGGGATGGCGATACGTAACGGCCCAATGTCATGGATTTGTACTCCTGGATTTAGTTAGATGTATGAGGGGACGACGATACGTAACAGCCCCATGCGTCAGGTTTTCAGCAAGCATTTAGAAATATTTTTCAGAAATAAACATTCAGAATCGAATTTTTAGAGACAGACTTACAGGAAAGAAAGTTTTAAGAAAGAATATTCAGAAGAAATAGTTTTATGAGGATTTCAGAGAGTTAAAACCATAAGTAGTTTTTAGAAAAGTTTTCTAGAAATGATGATGTTTTCAGATGATGGGGTGTTTTTAGAAAAGATTATTTGAGATTAATTTTGTTTCAAAACCATAGATTTACAAAGAGTATTTTAGTACCTATTTTATTTATATAATTGTTCACTCACTTAGATCGCTCAAACGATCTAACCTCTCACTCCCAGTTTCTTTGTCTTCCAGGTTTACCTAGAGAACAAGCTTGAGAGGACAGATACTAATGGCAGTCATAAGGGTGTTGGGTCCACCAGGTCAAGTCAGAGATAAAATTCAGTTCAGTCAGAGTCCGAAATGTCATGTGTCATAAGTAAGGATTACATATGTAATGCATTATAAGTATTCACTGACAGAGTTGTAATATACTAAAATTGAGTATTTAGTATAAAAAATATTATGCATTTATGTTGATATAGTTGGGCATGGGTTTCATGCATGAGTTTATATATGAAACGAGATTAGCAGTTGTCAGAAAGTTAAAGGCTCAGGGGAATGGGACGGTCTACTCTCTGCCAGTAACATCTCCAGATTAGGGATGTTACAAAGATGGTATCAAAGCATAGTATAGGGAGTCAGTGACTGTAGTGGGCAGTGTTAGGGTATTGTATACGTAGTATGTCCGGGATACCCGTATGTAAGGAACTACCTCTCCATTATCCGATCTTCGAGTACGTCCTTAATTCTTATAGACAAGTTAGTAAAATTCCCACAGCTATTTGAATCTTCCCCTTAATAAAGAAACCATGACCTTTATTCTATCATGAAATCCTTCTATAGTTATCTTGGCTTACCAACAGAAGTTCAAAGCAAGTATTGATAACATAGAGTAAAGTTTTAAGAGTAGTTACGCAATGGAGTGGGAAGAGAGAGCTGTAAGAAAAATAAAGAATGTTACATAGAAGTTCAAGTAACTAGTGCCAATGAGAGATAAGGGTACAAAAACAGATAAATAATGAAGCATCAGAACCTGAGAAAATAGTAAGCCAGAGCAAGAGTAAGGTGTCGAGTAAATCTAAGTAAGGTTCATTTCCCCCAAGTAATATTCCTCTCCTCCTTAGAAAATTCTTCTAGTAGACCCAATAGTTTTGAATACTTCATATAGGTAGCAAGTTTTCTGAGTAACAAATGATACATAGAAAGATAAAGAAAGTAAGAAATCAGAATTAGACATGAGAGTTTTAATGGATATGAGATGTTAAAAATGGGATTTAATGAATTCCAGATCCCCAAACCCAGAACCGTGAGTAGGTAAATGAAGTTTATAATGGGAAATGCTTAGTTTTCTTAACCTAAGAATCCGATAGACAAGGCCCTGATCTACCCAGATTCTCAACCTTCTGTTATACTAGTTAAGGAAGCTGTCTTGACAGAGCCTATCTCATACCTATTTTGCATGAGTAATAGACTCTATCACGACACAGAGTATCAGAACAAGAAGGTCGATATCTATTGAAATGTAGATTCATGCCTATCCTTTACCAACTTAGATAAAGGTAACCGTAAAAAAATCCCAATACATGTAATACTGTATTTTGAGACAAGGACAATAGATCTCGAGAAGTGGTTTATCCAGAAAGGAATCAATGAGGTTTTTAATGACAGAAAAGAAAGAACCCAACATAAGTTAATATGGTAAGTTTCCAATACTAGAAAGAAATTAATATATCAGAATACCAGTAGAAGTCCACGTAGGTTCAAAAGGACAGACTCATGAGATGTGAGACACCCAGGATTTAATAAAGAGTACTAGTGTGGACAAGAAGATTAGATGGAAAAGTTGTAGCTTATAGCTAAAGCAGAGAACAGAGATCTAGGAAGTAGCCAGAAGAACGAACCACCACTAGCCTCAATAGCATGGCTTAGAGCTAAAAGATTTGATATGAAAATAGTAAGAAGGAAACAGAAAGTGACAAGAGAATTCATTACATATAGTGACATAGGTAACATAGCGTAAAGACAACAATGTAAAGGAGACCACATATTGGATTATAAAAGTTATGGAACCCTAAGACATGAAGTAATTGATTCAGGTCCCGACAGAGCGAATGATAAGTCTTTCATCCAGTAACCCCTACTCTAGTAAGTATATAGACACCTAACCAGAAGTGGGAAGCATGTGTCCACCCCTCAACTTAGAGCCCAGTAAGGATTTGAAAAGTAAGAGAGGGCGTTGGACAGAATAGACAAATCACAAAATAGCAAGTTAGTCGAACAGTAGAACAGATAGCCTCCAAGAAAGTAAAGGTTAAAAAAATAGTAAGGAATCAAAGTAAGCAATGCATAACAATGTAGAAGTAAGATACCCGAATTATACAGAATTTCACATAACTTAAATACCTGACTTATACATGATTAGTGGGAATGTAACACCCAAGCCAAAGGATCAGCAGTGATGCCGTAACTTGTGATAGGATATGGAGTTTCCAAAGAAGTGAGGACTTAAGAGATTCAAGAAACTGAGATAAGGAGGAAAGTCAAGTAAACATAGTAAAAATCAGAAAGGAAGAATAACATAGGGAGTACGGTAGGAGTTTGAGAGAGCATGAACCTTACAGAAGTTCTCAGTAATAGGTAGTATGACCAATAGCCAGAGATAAATTTCGAGTAAGTTAAATGAGGTAATTCAAATAGTTTTTAGTAGAAGTACCTAAGTTTGGGAGCCAACACCAGATATGTAAACAAGAGAGTTTTAAGCTTATAGATAAGCAGCACGTGCAACTACAACACGGGTAGCTAGAGAGAACACTGCAACTAGAAGACTACATGATAATCCCCACCCTCAAACCCGTACTAGACAACAGCAACAAAGATGTACCTCGATGTTAGCCTCAAGATACTCTAAAAAATAAGTGTATATGTGATGAGCGGAAAATATATCAATAATTTACCGCCCCTTTTACTTAATATTTGTTTAGTATCCGGGTTTGATGAACGTTTTGATATGTTTTATTTATTTGCAGATAAAATAATATCGGGACTCAATGATGAATAAATCATTTAGGACGAATGTGGATCAATAAGGGCAATATTGGACTTGATATATTTAATTTTGGAGATTGGAAACTGAAAGGGCGTTTTTGACGAAGTGCAGTTTTGGAAATTCCAGTTTTGCGCATCTGTTTGTATTTTGGGATAACTTCTTCTCAGATATCGGATTGGGCTGATTTAAGTTCCAGATTAAAGAAGATCCAAGATTCTACTACAACTTTGAAAGAGAAAATATTTTTAAATTCTGATGATTTCATGACCGAAATTGATGAAACATCCAGAAGTGTGTGGAGTGTAATTTAAAAGTCATTATCATCATTTCAAAGCAAAATATTAATTAATAAATAATAATAAAAATTATCAAATCACACACAAACAAGAAGAAATTAGTGGAGCAATAATGGATTTGGTGGAGCAATTAGATAAGCAATAGTGGAGCAATTAATAATTTATTTGGTGATGATTTGATGGTGGCAAAATTTTGCCTATAAATACCAACCATTTCATTTGTAAAATTCATACTTTCTTCTAAGGAAATTCCTTAAGAATACTAAGAAGATTGTATGTTTTTTGTTTTATTTATAGCTTTTAGTATTAATTTTCGCTTTCGCATTTTCTTTTTCTTACTTTTCAGTTTTTTACTTCCGCAATTTACTTTACGCACAGTACTTTTTCTTTCTTTAATTTTCAGTTTTTACTTTTCAGTAATTTACTTTCAGCAATTTACTTTCAGCAATTTTTACTCAGTAATTTACTTTCAGCAATTTACTTTCAGTAATTTACTTTCAGCATTTAATTTTCAGTATTAATTTCAGTATTTACTTTTAGCATTTACTTTTCAGTATTTCATTTTCAGTATTTTACTTTATGTCTTTTTTTTTATTTAAGTTTTTTTTTTACCACCTGTAAATATGTGTCGTAACTAAGCCAGTTATCTGGGGTTGTGATGAAATCCAATATCCCACCGGGTTTATAAGGGGTTAGATTATAGCTTGGGTAATATAAAGATTTATTTATTGAGTCTTAACTTAATGCTTTTTTCATTAACTGGCCATTAATAAAACTGATCTGGTAAATCTAAAATGAACTAGACATAGGGATTTTAGGTTTCAGCCCGGACTTAATAGCCACGATCTTCCTGAGGATAGATAACCCTTTAATAGATTTTCCTTACAGGATAGGAATATACCCGGTCGGGCGGGGGTAGCCATAATTGGGACTTAAACTTAATGAATCCAGATAATTTGGTTGACATAGACATATGGTTCAATTGGGTTAAACTGGGTATTTGTGTCTGACCATCGACAGAGAGACTTACACATAATTTAGTGTTCCCAGGTTAATACATAAATATCTTACCCAACTATAAGATAATCACTCATCTTTAAATGATATTAGAAGGATTCACAACCCTAGATCTTTGTGTATTTTGTATTTTCCTTAGTATTTTCTTTTGGTCTTTTTATTTATTTATTTATTTTGTAAAACCACTTCAACCAATCAAACAATCTCTTCTCTTCTTCATTTAATTAGATATCTGTAATAAATAGATTCAATAATTAATAACAATGTAGGAATTAAGTCCTCGTGGGATCGATATTTTTATACTACTTGAACGATACGTGCTTGCGTTATACGTGTGTGTTTACGCCGGTCAAGTTTTTGGCGCCGTTGCCGGGGACTTATATTCTTGAGTTGTTATTTTGAAACTATCCAATTTATTGTATCTAATTTTCTTTATTTTATTGTAATTTTATTTCTTCTTTTTATTTTCAGGTGATTGAAAAAAATGGAACTTTATTGGGAGACTGAGAGATTACGAGCTTTACAAGAAGATACTACCCCACATCTGGGAGCAACAGTCCAGTTTCTGAGGTGTGTCCAGCCAACAATATCACTGGATGCCAGAACCAAGCAATTTTACATTTGCTCAACAGAACGAAATGGGGAGATGTGATAGTAACCACACGAGCGATCAAGGTATATACCTTTCAGAGTGGCAGAACTATCAAAAGCCAACATATTTCACAGAACCATCATACTTTCCATCTTATCCACCATCCACCTACTATCCTCAACAAAAACCAGAACCATCAGAGGAAGAACAATTGATTGATATGCTCAAAATTTTTTCCAAGAAACGAGACGAAAAGTTGGATATACAATGCTTGAAACAAGCCTGAAGCAACTTGAAAGTATTCAGAGACAATCAGAATTCATTCAGAGGATGACAGATCAAATGAGACAATTAACAGAAAACCAGAACTAATTACCTCAAGAACCAGTTTCAGATGACACTGATTGAAGCCTTCAAGTACCCAGAAATCCACAAAGACACTTCAACAGAGGAGGAGGCTGAGCAGATCAACAACCAGAGGTATCAGTTTCGGAGCCCGAACCGGTAAAGTCTCAATTTGACTTTTATTATTCAGATTCTGACGAGGATGAAGCTGATCTATTTGTACCAACCTGCACCCAACAACGGAGGATCCAACTTTCAATCCTCAAAATAAAGATCTTGGAGATTCCATTGCACAAATGTTTGAAGAAGATCTACCTGAGCCAATCATTTCAACCAGACCAGAGGATGAAGACCTAAAATCTGACATTTCTTTTCATCCTCAGGTTGACAATTTTGAAACATGTATTTCACAGATGACAGATGAAGAGCTGAATGCAGAAATTTTCAAATACATCTGTGAGAAAAGGTGGAGAAAGAAGCAGAGCAAATGGAGGAGCAAATGTCTGACCTTAATAAAGATCTAGAGCATTTAGGAGAAACATCGCTGTTTTGGGGAGTACAAATCAAAGATATCACCCAGAAGTTTGATATAATGGAACTTCCATTCCAAGTCAAGCACCATATAAGACCTCCTGATTTTCTTTCTTTCTTTGCAGGAACCACTGGAACAACAAGGAGCAAAAAGGTGGCACGAGCACTGAATGGGGATAAACTCTTTTGCCACCTTACCGTTGGAAGAGACCCTTCAAAAGCAACGCTCACGGGATTGTTTTGATCGGACATCTCTAAAACGACATGAAACCTCCTTAACAGATGAATTTCAGTCACGTCTGGCTGAAGACGAAAAAATTAGCGCTAGCAGGGAGGCCAACCCATGCATTTGTTTTCATATTTGTGTGAACTTTTTAATTTGTGTGTTTAATTTTGTTGAAAGGGAGGAAAAGGCACAACGAAGCATTTAAGACAGAAGAACTGTGTTTGGAAATTAAAGATGAGAAAACAATTCATAGCAATGGCTGAGTAATGAATGAAATCTTGAGACACATCCTAATGAATTTATACTGAGCGCGAGTGGCGTATTGCGTACACAATTCCGTTGCCTTAATTATTGCTTTGATTTGCTTTCTGTTGTAATTATCTTTATTTTCGTAGACAAGATCAAGACTTTTTGACCTTTCACGATTTCTTTTTGTTAGCTAACAATCGTCCTTTGGAAGATATTAATGCTATTTTTACTCACCCTTTTCAGGTACTATAAATTCAGCCCGTCATTGCACTTTTGAAGGCATCCTGATTTGAAAAAGAATACATAAAAAAAAAATGGAAGCCACTTCAAGAAGACAACATCTGTGTGTTTGCGGGTAGTAGTATTGGTACTAAGCCACAATACATAGAGGCAGCACAGGAATTGGGTCGAGTCTTAGCAGCAAGGAATATGCACTTAATATATGGCGGAGGCAATCTCGGACTAATGGGGATCGTTTCAAAGGCTGTACAGGATGGAGGCAGTCATGTTTTGGGAATCATTCCAAAACCCTTGGCAGAGGCAAATCTTATTGGATCTTCAAATGGAGAGGATTGATCGTGCCAGGTATGTCTGAACGAATGGTTAGAAATGATTAACTGTGCTGATGCTTTTATCGCTTTGCCAGGTGGCTTGGGTACATTAGAGGAGATTTTTATAGTTCTATCTTGGGCGAACCCTGAATATACACCAGAAACCGCTTGGACTGCTCAACGTTGATGGATTTTATGATTTCTTTGTGTGTTTCTTGATGATGCTCGGAGAAATGGGTTCGTGTCGAAACCTATGAAAAGAACTTCTCTTTACCAGAACTGCTCCGGATCTAATTGACCAACTCGTAGCTTATGAACCACAAGTTGACCCTCTCCTTTCAAAGATAAAATGGTCCGAGGACGATCGTGGTAAGAGGCGTCGGATTAATCTGGATCTTAACCTTTAATTTCCTGTAGATTTCAGCTAACAGGTACAAACTTCTTAACTCTCCTTTTCTGTTTAAGACATTGGGGACAATGTCTCATTTAGGTTTGGGGGAGGGAATTAGTTGATCAGTACCTTGTTTTTAGTTTGGTGTTATTTTTATTTTTAGTCCCAAAATTTTTCGAAAAATACAAAAAAATTGAAAAAGTTTCAAAATTACAAAAATATTTTGTGTTTTTAATTTGACTAAAAAGGTGAAATTGGTAAGAGATAGCTGAGTAAGGAGTTTCCACTCCTGAGACGTATCTCAAACTATTTCGAAACAAGTTAATTTTTGTTTATTTCATTTGAATTATTTAATTGTGAATTCTCCTTAAAACTGACTAAAAGGAATCTTCATATGCTCTAGTTGACAGATATTCTCAACATATATTAGTACATTACGGACATGAGTTAAAATTGAAAAGTTTGTAATATCAGTGCTCTAGTTTAATTGGAGGAAGCATCTCAAAAAGCAAGGGAAAAAAAAAAAAAAAAAAAAAAAAAAAAAAACGTCTGAGATCCGAGTTATTAAGTCTGTAAGGGTGTTTTTAACACCTAGTGCCTAAAGCCAACTGGTTTGGGAGTCACTGGCCCAAAGCTCGTTACATGGATCGAAGATGCTGCAAAAATATATATATTTGAAGTCTGGGTAATTAAGTCTGTAGGGGTGTCTTAACACCTGGTGCCCTAAAGCCAACTGGTTTGGGAGCCACCGACCCAACACTCGCTACATAGATGGAAGATATTGTATATAAATAAAAAATAGAAAAGAAAAAATCCAAAAGAAAAAATCAGAAAAATGAAGAAAAATTATTCCATTGCTACCAAAAGGTGTTAAATCTGATAGAACTTTAGGACAAAAATATTACTCTCTTATCAACTGCACTTGTGACTGTTGTTGGGCAAAAATGAGTTGATTAATATTTGTTGGCTGTGTATATGAAGAATGGTAAAAATAATCAGAGAATTTACTTATTCAGTAATTTAGAATAAAACAAAACAACTAGTAACTGAAGTAGAAGTTTCACCTGATTAGTCACTATCTTCTTTATTCTCTTTTCACTTGTCTTTTTGCTTTTGTGTGCATTAGTTTTAACTAACTTTTTACTTTTGTAAAACGTTTGTGGGTATCGTTGCTGTAAACCCTCACGAGACTACACTCGTCCACTAGGGACACCTAGGGGTTTAAAGGCTTGTTGCATACGCTAAATGCAACCGTGATCCCTACGAAAGTGGCTTAGTTTAATTTTAATTTTTTTGTGTTTGCTTGAGGACTAGCAAAATGTTAGGTTTGGGGGGTGATGAGCGGGAAAATATATCAATATTACCGCCCCTTTTACTTAATATTTTGTAGTATCTCGGGTTTGATGAACGTTTTTGATATGTTTATTTATTTTGCAGATAAAATAATATCGGGACTCAATGAAATCATTTAGGACGAAATGTGGATCAAATAAGGGCAATATTGGACTTGATATATTAATTTTGGAGATTGGAAACTTGAAAGGGCGTTTTTGACGAAGTGCAGTTTGGAAATTCCAGTTTTGCGCATCTTGTTTTGGGCATAACTTCTTACTCAGATATCGGTTGGGCTGATTTAAGTTCCAGATTAAAGAAGACTCCACGATCTACAACTTTGAAAAGAGAAATATTTTTAAATTCTGATGATTTCATGACCGAATTGATGAACCATCCAGAAGTTTGTGGAGTGTAATTATTAAAAGTCATTATCAATCATTTTCAAAGCAAAATATTAATTAATAAATAATTAATAAAAATTATCAAATCACACCAAACAAGATAAGAAATTAGTGGAGCAATAATGGATTTGGTGGAGCAAATTAGATAAGCAATTAGTGGAGCAATTAATAATTTATTTGGTGGATGATTTGATGGTGGCAAATTTTGCCTATAAATACCAAGCCATTTCATTTGTAAAATTCATACTTTCTTCTAAGGAATCCTTAAGAATACTAAGAAGATTGTATCTTTTGTTATTTATAGCTTTGTAATTAATTTCGCTTTCGCATTTTCTTTTTCTTTTACTTTCAGTTTTTACTTCCGCAATTTACTTTTACGCACAGTACTTTTCTTTCTTTAATTTTCAGTTTTTACTTTTCAGTAATTTACTTTCAGCAATTTACTTTTCAGCAATTTACTTTTCAGTAATTTACTTTCAGCAATTTACTTTCAGTAATTTAATTCAGCATTTAATTTTCAGTATTTAATTTCAGTATTTACTTTTAGCATTTACTTTTCAGTATTTCATTTTCAGTATTTTACTTTATGTCTTTTATTTTATTTAAGTTTTTTTTTACCACCTGTAAATATGTGTCGTAACTAAGCCAGTTATCTGGGGTTGTGATGAAATCCAATATCACCGGTTTATAAGGGGTTAGATTATAGCTTGGGTAATATAAAGATTTATTTATTGAGTCTTAAACTTAATGCCTTTTTCATTAACTGGCCATTAAT
>SKCR01011880.1:0-35601 GCA_019454045.1 Zanthoxylum bungeanum | reverse complement strand
ATTATTTTATGTTAATTTGAAAATTATTGATGTTGAATGCAATGACACCTTATAAAAAATAACTCAAAAAGTTGTAAAGGTTTGTGTTGAAATTGAAATCTTCTGATTTTCTAATATATTTATGTAGCCAAATTTATTATAAAAATAACTAAAAAAAGTTAGAAAAATCGAAATTTTGAAAAATGATGCAATATATTGATTTTTTTTTTTTTTTTTTTTTTGAATATTCCTAATCCACTTGGGATATACTTTTCGTCCACTTAAATTTGGACGAGTTTACATTCTCGATTCCACCCTTTAAGATGAGACCCATCAAACAATCGATACACACTCATCTTATTTTCAATTATGATCTTATAATCTTAAACGAAATCTTAAAATAAAATCATTCTGATAAATTTGAGACCATAATATTTAATAAAATTTTAAAATTATAACCAACCGTATGTGTCGATTCTTTCTAATATCACATTCGCCCCCACATGTCTCACTCAACTCAAGATTGAAATTCTGGAAAGGCATCTTTTATCCCACTTTTTATTTATTTAATTTTTTTTCCATGGTGATGGATCATGGACCAGCCTATGCCGTGGGCCCAATCATCATTAACGGTTGATCATATGCCGGTCCCACGTGCACATCACTTCATCACCGTCCAATTCAATCAGATATCACCTTTATCCTATGATGAATGTGTTGAATTACTTTATTTGTATTTACACATCGGAAAAGAACCTGAATAATTATTTAATGTTCGAAAAATACATATTTTTTAGAAAATATTATTTATTAAAAATGATCAATTATCATCCAAAATTTAACGGATGTTCGGAAAAAAACCCAAATAAATATTTTCTTTCAAGAATTTTAAGGGTAAATTTATCATTTTCACAAATTAGATATTTTTTTTAACATTAAATAATTTTCGAGTGGATGTATGATAATTTCTTTCGGGAAAAATAATATTACAAAATACGTATAAACAATTTCACCATCCAAAATTTTACTGCTAAGCTAATTATTATTATTACCATTATTTGCTGCTTCTAATTTTACTTCTCATTTCTTGGCTCTGCGTTTTGATCTCTTCTCTTTTCGTTTTTCATTCTTAGGGTTCTTAAAATCTTTTAGATTCCAACTAAAAATTGTCCAAATTTCATCTGACCCCTTTCACTATTTGAATCAAAGTTAAAGAGTTTTTATTTTTATTCTCTCTTTTTTTTTTTTGGGTAAAATTAGGGCACGAATTTTATTTCACCCCTTATATTTCCCCCCAAAAATTACCACCTAAGACACTGCATTTAGTTGAATTTTAAGTATTTGAGATTCGATTTAGTTTAGAAGTGTTGTTAATATCTCTTTCGGGGCAGATCAGAGCACTAATTGTTTGTGATTTGCGATTTTAGGGTTTTTTTTTTTGTGGACAGTTCGATTTGTTGACTATTGGGTTGAGTTGTTGATTGGGATTGGCTTAGATTGAGTATTAGTGGATTCAACTGGTATTGCATGTAGAGGATTTTTAATTGGGATCAGAGCTCAATGCTTTACTGCTCAATTTAAGCTTATTATCAGATATTTAGGTGTTTTTTTTTTTTTATAATTATTAGGTGACTCTGCATGTGTGAACATTGAGGAGTTCTCTGCTCACTTGGAGAGGAACCCTGCTTCGATAAAAAAAATTTTAATCCCAATACGAAAGCAACCAAAAATTGTAGCTTTGAGTTATTCTTTTGAATATGAGCTGAAGAAGTGTTATACTTGGCTGAATTTGAGCTTTGTGCAAAAGAAAATCAAAAGGGTGGCGTTGAAATTTTCATTTCGTGAATTGGTACTAGAATTTGTGTGCACAGGTATTTATTTATATAGCTTTAGAAGGAAATGTATAGTTCTGGTCCGGATACTGGACATGAAAACAGTGGGGTAGCGGGTTCAATGTTGGTTCCGGTCCGGTTTGTGTGGCCTAATGGGGGGAGAAGTGTTTCACTTAGTGGCTCATTCACCAGGTAAGTGAATGAAACAAAATGATCATGATATATTATTGTCCAAATTTGAATACTTGTTCCAATATGGTGTTATTTAGTTTATAGGATTTTAATTAATTAATTGGGTTTCTGATTGAAATTTTAATGTATGCACAGATGGTCTGATCATATGCCCATGTCACCATCTGAAGGATGTCCTTCTGTTTTTCAAATCATTTGCAGGTTGCCGCCTGGGCATCACCAGGTTAATTGACTCTTATGGTTGTATGCTGAACTGCAGTATTATGCACCTCTATTATTAGTTTCGTTTTTAATTTTGTTATTGTGGTTAAAGAGTGTTAATATCCATTCCATAAATGCTCATTGTGTACTTTTAGATTGTTCTCTATCACCTAGCATTTTAAGGTTCATGGTAAATGTCTGATACTGATGTTTAAATGTTTATGTCCATTTCCATGCAGTACAAGTTCTATGTTGATGGAGAATGGCGGCATGATGAGAACCAGCCCTATGTGAGCGGGAATTGTGAGGTAGTGAATTATGTAAATATAGCTAGGCCACAACCAGATATGGTTCCTACCACCATCAACCCCGAGACTTCTGGTAACATGGAGGTAGATGATGTTGTCGTGCGTCCGGTAAGGGTCTCTCTCACATAGTGCATAACTTAATTGCTGGCTTGTCATCAAACCCATAGATCTTATCCTTACTACCCCTTGGTACCTTGTGTTTCTCTTTTAAGCTTGGGGTCTTTTCTATCTTCCGTAAGCTAGCTGATTGAGTTTACATATTTTTTAGGATTTGTGGATAAGTACGATAGACTTTGCTGAAATATGATCCTATTATTTTATGATATCTAAATGTAAGATATATATGCATATATGTAGACAGAGGTAGGAATTTTCCTATGTAATATTAAACTTCGTGAACTGCCAAGTTTAGATGCTCATGTTTGTTGTCCCAAGAGAGGCTGCCTGGTGCACTATATAGTATAATGAATGTTAAAACCACATTCAGAGAAGACTACCAGGATCCTGCTTTTCTGGGATAGTGGTGAAATTGAGAACCATGGAGATGATAACATGATATTTAGCTGTTAAGTTTTTAAATGTTATTATTGGGCTCATATTTAGGGTTTTGGAAGTGACCTTCTTCATACAGTAAGAAAAAAATGGAGTTTTGGTGGCGTTGACATTATCAACTTGGTCTTCTGTTATCCTGCTGGACACAATGGGTCACATTTTCAAGTGGTACTTGCATTGCAGGAAGGTTTTGCACAATTCTCAGAGGCTGATTTAGAGCTTTCTCGTCAACGTATATCTTTATTCTTGTCCACACATACAGTATACGAGCTCCTTCCTGACTCGGGCAAGGTTTTAATGCTTTCCCCTCTTAGCGAGCTGCTAATACAGCACATTGTTGGATTTGAGTATTTCTCTTCTTTTAGAATTTGAGTTTCTTTTAGACTTTTGGTGAGACTCACTCACTCTTGTCTAATGTTGCAGGTAACTGCCTTGGATGTCAATTTAGCTGTGAAGCAGGCATTTCATGTTCTCTATGAGCAGGTGAATCTCTTTTACTGCCACATGCTTGTGCACACCCATCTATTCTGGACTTATGAGGAGATAATTTATAGTTTTTATGCAAATGCCTCATTTCCTTTTCCCAACTGGAGCCACTTTTGTTTATAAATCTGTTTGGTAGTTTGTCTAGGAAGACGGGGGTTTATGTTTATTCTTATTGTCAGCTTGTGATGTATGTATTGCAGGGGCTTCCGATGGTTCCTCTTTGGGATGATAGCAGGTGCCAGTTTGTTGGAATTCTTAGTGCTCTGGACTTCATCCTGATTCTGAGAGAGGTGTGTCTGGAATAAACTTTTTGGCTTTTCTTTCAGATTATTTAATTGTTGCATTATGAGGATAGCGTCAATTTATGATTTAGAAAAGGAAATTTGAGAATTATATTATAACAGAATATTCAGACAACCGGGGACAGCTATTGATGTCTGTATCTATTGAATGGTTCTAGGTTGTACTATGTTAGACAGAATTCAACTACCCATAAACAGCCTAGCTAGTAATGAAGTTTCTTTCAATAGAAAAAAAGCTTTTTCTTCTTATTTTTAATTCCTTGGTACAGGCAGTGAGGGAGACTTCTCAAGTTCAAATATGAGAAAATGGTCAGAAAACCATTTTTAGAATGACACATGCTTGAAAAAAAAAACCTTCTAAAGTTTCACTTGGTTGTGCTCTCTCCAACCAATGGTTATGATTTTGTGTAGTATGAGTTTTCTAAGGGTTCTATGCGGCTGTGAAATAGTATATCCAATTATTCATGGTCCATGGGTTTCCAATATTACCACAGCTTTTATTTAGGTTTTCATGGCCAATCAACCTTGCCAAATTTCTTTTCGTTTTATTGCGTTCACCTTTAATGTTTCTTCTCTCCATGCCTTTTTACTTGGCATTTTGTTTTTTTATGCTTCCAAAGTTTCACACATGCAGTCTCACGTGTAGAAATACCTCCACTCATAATCTACAAGTTCACACAAATCACAAATTGAACTTGCATCATGCTTCTTCGCTAAATTACATGGAGATGTTTTCTTTTTGTGCATTTACACTCTCATTGAGTTCGCATAACGAGTATAATCTGTTAAAATTCAGTTGGGGACTAACGGATCAAATTTAACGGAGGAAGAATTAGAGACACATACCATATCAGCTTGGAAAGTTGGGAAATTACAGCTTAATCTCAATCGACAAATGGATGGCAATGGTGGACCATTTCCTAGACGTCTTGTCCAAGTAAGTGCTTCCTCTAATGCCTTAGTTCTTTTGTATGCAAAATTGCAAATTATCTGTAGTCTTGTCTTTTTGCTTATCCTTTCAGTTTCAAGGTTTTGGGTAATTTGGGATACTACTTTATTTTTGACTTGAGAGTCTGCTGCTATGTAAATACTTTTGACTCATGCTCTTCTACGTGTTTTGCATGCAACGGTTCCAGTACATGTTAGTTATAGCACTCAAGGTTTAAAAATACATGGCGGCGCCTCGAGGCGGCCGGCCATTGAGGCGCGAGGCGGACCGCCTCGAGGCGGCTAGGCGGGCGCCTCGAGGACAAAGCAAATCTTTGCAAATCCCCAACCTTATGTTGAAGAATCTTTACAGAAATGATTCCGACCAACTTGTTAATTAATTGATGCAGTCTATTCTTTCTAGAACTATTATTGATTAATTTAGAGGGAAAATAAATAAATAAATAATTATATGAATTTGTTACATAAAAAATATTATTAGACTCCAAATAGCCAGCCAATGTTGGTTGGAAGACAGATCTACATTCATTTATTTGACAAGATTTGGAATTGTTTATTTTTTATTTTGTATAAAGTGTGTTTTATATATATTCCATTTTTTTTTTGAAAATTTTAATTACATAAAATAGCAACAGAAATTTAAACTTTCAAGATCTAAAAATTTGTATTCAATAATAGTGTTTCTTCTATGAGTCATTTTGGGGTCCATATATTATACAGCTACAAATTATTTGAGGAAACTTGCAGAAACATGACAGATCAATAAAAAAAAATAATCGGCCTGAGGCGGCCGTGTTGAATGTTAGTGTTCTCAGTCGAAGTCTAAATATGGAAGCAAGAACCAATCATAAAGTCAACTATGAAACCGTGTTGTCCTGTGAAGTGTGAAATGTCAGTGGTGTGTGATAGCTGATGCTACAAAAAGTAACTATTTATACTCTTCCACACCTATCTCTTCTGTCAGCATTCTCATCTAAATTTTCCAGATAAGCTTCATTTTACATTGTGGTAATCTTCATTAACCATGAAGACGATGGTGAAATATTTTTCTTTGGGTTTGTGATGCAACTTCAGAATTGCGGAAGTGAGTAGCTATGGTGTAATATTTATGATTCTTCTATCTTGCAGGCTAGTCCTTATGATTCTCTCAAAGAAGTTGCTTTGAAAATTTTGCAAAATAAGGTGGCTACTGTTCCCATTATCCATTCAACAGGACCAGGTGGCTTATGTCAGGAGATACTATATCTCGCTTCTCTATCTGACGTGTTGAAATGTAAGCATTCTCTTTATTCATTGGCAAGGGACCATGTTTCATGGCTAACCTAAAGCTATTTTCAGGTATATGTCGGCATTTCAAACATGCTTCTAGCTCATTACCCATTCTTCAACAACCAGTATCTTCAATTCAGTTGGGTACATGGGTTCCACAAATTGGGGAAGCAAATGGTCGTCCATTTGCAATGTTGAGACCAAATGCTTCTCTTGGTTCTGCCTTATCTCTATTAGTTCAAGGTGATTTATCTCTGCTGCAACTCATTGCCCCAAATGGAGGATTTCTGACATTTTCTATTTCTAACCTACAAGTACCCTCGTACTACTGTTTATGTGAAGGGGCATTATTCCTTTTGCCTGATGATGTGATTTAACTGATTTAATGAGATGGAAGAATATTTGTGGCAGTAGATGTATGTTAGGCGTATTTATAGTTGTTGGGTATTTCTCTAGTATGGACTATAGTCTTTTTCTCTCTCCAGAAGAATATTGAAAAAATGATCTAATGGTATATAAGTAGTTGTTTTAACCTACCATGTTTCATGATATCTTCCTTATTTTGGGCAATTGCACCTTGTGCAGCGGAAGTAGGTTCAATACCTATAGTGGATGATAATGACTCATTGCTGGATATATATTCACGAAGGTAATCCTTCCCTGGGCCTCCACCCCATTCTCTCTCTCTCTATATATCTCTTTCCCCCCTTTCTAGTTCCACATCATTTTTATTTTTAACATAAAAATGGTGATAAAAATGTTGTATAAACTGAATGTTCTATCTTCAATGATAGTGATATCACTGCTTTGGCTAAAGATAAAGTGTATACTCAGATCCGTCTAGATGAAATGAGTATTCACCAGGTAACTACCATATTTCCACTAAATATGCTTTATGCCTGCCATTATGCTTCTTGGAGACTTAGATTTTCTTGTTTGCCCTTTTCTACAATTGCAGGCATTGCAACTGGGACAAGATGCAAATCCTTCATATGGCTTTAATGGACAGAGATGCCAGATGTGTTTGCGGTCTGATCCTTTGCATAAAGTGATGGAGCGGTTGGCAAATCCAGGTATTTTTTCCCAAATATTTTTGTGCTAGTTATGTTTTTGTATGACACGAAATTGCTCTAAAAGATGTTTGCAGAACATTGCACTTAATTTACACGTAAAAATCACAAAATTGTTTGGTTTCTCGTTTCATGTCAGGGGTTAGGAGAGTTGTCATCGTGGAGGCTGGCAGCAAGCGTGTAGAAGGAATCATTTCATTAAGTGATGTGTTTCGGTTCTTGCTTGGTGTTTAGCTGGAATGTTGTCCACCATTTCGCATGAAGGTCTTGCCATGATGGCTCTGGCCGGCCATTTTTAAGGACATGCCGCAATGGAATCAGAGAGAACCCATTTGTTTTCGATACTCTATGCCATGCCCTCCCTCCACTACCTCACGGTGAATGAGATGCTGTGTTATTGTTAGTCTTTGATTGGATGGGCAGCTGCCGCACGCGTCTGAACCCTGCCGTGTTTTTAGGGTAGAAATTTGACAGAGCAAAAGAGAATTGTAAATTGTGAGACTTCAATTTCTTTTTTCATTGTTATAACCCAAATTATGGTGTCGGAGCAGCAGCCATGTTTGTCTTTGTAGAAAGGGATGGCTAATCAAATTCTCAGTTTCTGATCTGTTTATTACCAAAAAGGGTCTCCCTGTATTCAGCAACAGACGTTTTATTTTGCTCAGCAGAAAGTTTGTGATTTTATTTTCAGCAAATTAAAGCTTTAATGAAACAATTTTCAAATGTATCATGTTTGAAACTTGGCCCTTTTAAATGGACCGAATCCTGAATTGTCTTGAATTTAATAAGATCTTAGATGAGTTTTTCAAGTGAATTTCTATCGATAAATAATAATAATAAAAAAAATATATTTTTAATGCAAATTTAGGGTCCAAATTAATCGACTTCCCTCAAAACTACCTGTGTACAATACCTTCGTGCGACTCCTACAAACCTGTCAGAACGGGCTCTCCTCTGAAATTTCCCACTAGAAACCTGTTTATTTTCTTTGGTTTGCTTAGATCTGAAATCCTTATCAAAATCATCATCCGAATCCGAATGGAGACCGTATTCTTCATCTGAGCCAAACCTCAATCCTCTGGATGGACCAGTTGGACCGCTACCTCTACTTCTATGTTTGGAATCAGCAACATGACTAGATTTCCAGTTGGGATGAACTGAGATATCTTCATCAGTATTAAAACCCAGATCATCATCGTCAGAGTCCGTGAAAGCTGCCTTTTTACGTGTGGGCTTAGATGGCCTACCGCGAGATGGAAGAGTTGCCCCAGGAGTGAAATTTTTATCCAACCCCCCGTCTTCTTCTTCAGAAAAACCTTCAACTTTAGAAAAATCAATTGAGGAAGCCTTCCTCACTGGATGATTATTCTGGGTGTCAATCTCATAACTGTCCACATCATCTTCGTCGTCAAAATCATCAGAACCCATTCCTGGTTTGTTGGTACCGGGATCAGATATTCCCTCTCATGGGTCCTTGCTACTCTGCTGGCTCTATTGAAATCAACTTCATATTCTCTAAAATTTCCTTCATGAGCTAAAGGCAAGCCCTCACCACTAACTTGGGAATCTGCATACTCAAATGCCGCAACATCTGCTCCATCTGATTCATCGTCATCGAAGTTAAAATTCCAGGCATTTGAAACATCTGAGCGGCTGTCAGTCTTCTCCAGTTTCATTCCCGAACCACGTTGCATCTCTGGCATTTTATTCTCAATAAATTCATCAGGTGGACGTTTGCAATCACAATGAAAACATGCCATATTTCTCCTATAATTTAAGAAGTTGCACCTGCCATAGCATAGAACCAACAATAAGCAATGCAAAAAACTCTAAAAACAGTTTTGTATGTACCCAATAACACGATCACAAGAAAACTCTATACTTATTGCATCTCAATTCATATACTGCAATTATACTTCAAAACCACCATTAATCCTTAGACTCATATCCAAAATAGAATCAACAAGGACAATAACATGTCTCTGTGCATTGAAACTTACTGAGGGCATTCCCATTCTCCTGGAAGCAGCTGTCTCTTTGGCCGCTTGGCATCACATTGTAGGCACACATTATTCTTTGCAAAATTCATGAAATCACACCTGAGACCAATATTCTGCAATTTTAGTACATTACGAAAAATTCCTTCCCAAAACGATTTAACAGCCGGAAACACTATTAGGCATGCAAGATTTAAACAACCTAGTACATGACTATCCCTTTGTATATGGACAGCTATTCAATGCATCTCAAAGAATGTTTTGCAAAAAGTAAACCACGTCTCAAGAAAACATTGTACCTGAATATTGTATGTTTGATCAGCAAATTAGCATTATAGACAATATATATATATATGATGGTGAAAAAAACACTCTAAAGAAGTCCACATACTTAGGACACAGCCAGTCTCCTTTTTTCATCTCAATGTCATCGCGTCCAACTCGTTTCTTTGGTGGTGGTGGAGGTTGCTTAACTTTTGGCGGAGGCTTCTTTATAACTGGAGGGGGAAGGTTTGGATCTATCGGAACTGCACTCAACTTGACAACCTCATGAAGCAACTTACGGACAACATTCTTTACAGATTTTCGTTTCAGGAGGTCCTTGTTGGCAGCAGATCCATTCACAGGGTCGAAACCATAAGTCAAAAGAACACATATTACATCAACAGTCCGTGCTTCATCCTCTTTATTTGTCAACAGAAATGCTCTTTCACAGGAGTTTCTCAAGCTGCATGAACTACAGACCTGATAGCATCAAATGATCATCATTGAAAGAACAATTCACAGTTAATATGACAGTGAGAGTGATTTCAGTGTTTTTTATTGTCTGACCTTTTTAGGGATTGGTCTTCCCTTGAGTAGGGATTTTGTTTTTCTTTTATGGACATCTCGTCCATTTTTATTTTTCTCTATTGTAATTTTTTTTTTATCAATAAAGTTTCTTGTTCCCAAAAAAAAAGACAATTACAAACCAGCATGAGTGAGGATAAGAAAATAAAAGAAGAAAGACAAAAATAACAAAACATGGAAAGGGAAAACCAAAACTGAATCATATAATCGACAAAAATCTAGATGGTAAACTGAGAATCACAGTATATATCTATTAGAGGCTGACGTTTTCACTTTTCAGTTCAGAAGACAAAGATCCAAAATCTTGGACTTGTGACTTGTCTCACATGCAGCCATCCAACTTATACATATGTGATTGAATGGAAAAAAAATCCATGAATATAATGATTGCCCTAATCTCGAGCAAGAAAAAATGTTGAAATGCTAAGAAATGAAAACAATAACACATATCAAATGCATGGCAAAAGTGATTCAACATAAGTTCTGTTTGAAGTGAGTAAACAAAAACAATATACCAAGTTAAAGTCAAGAAGTAACAAATACGTCTCCTTCGTCAAGGTGGACAAGCTTCCTCAACAACTTCGCAGAGAAAACAACCTTCTTGTCGGCACTTGGGCATCCATAGCCAACCAAATTTTGAATATCCTGTCTCGACAAGGACCTGAAATCAACATTCTATCTAAGCACACAAACTAAACATCTAAAACAACCAAAATGTTCTAATTGCAAACATAGTTTCATTCATTTCACAAAGCAAGCAAATAATTTATCAATCTACAAACCTCAATATATCAAACCGGTCCTTCCCAAAATTCAAGCACGCAGTCTGAACAGTTTTGAAATCATTAAAATCAATACCAAAATCAACACCATCCTCAACAAAATCACTAAACCCCAAATCTTTCACCATTTTATCCTCATCTTTTCTCCTATGATCAAAGTAATTCTGTTTCACCAATCTCTCCATCAACTCCATCCACTCTGGCCATGGATGCACCAACTCCACTTCCTTTCTCACCAATTCCGTCTTTTCAACATTAACATTTACTGGGTTTTTTGGTAAACCGGAAACTACTTCTGGATTTTCATTTACTTCAGAAACAATTCCAGGGTTTTCTTGCTTCTGGGCACTGACAGTTTCTAGGGTTTCATGTGTTTGCTGCTGCTGCTGTTGTTTGATTGGCGCCAAGCTCTAATCCTTTGGAAGGTCTGATCACTTTCCTGTTTTTGTTTCTCAATTTGGTCGATTTGATCGAAGATGAAGCTGATACGAGAGGAGAGCGAATCGGGTCTCGCTTGCGGGTCCAAAGATGTGGGCGGGTTTGGCGTTGAGAGGTTAGAAGTGGAGAAGGGTTTTGTGGCGGTTAAATGGAGACCGTTGAAATGGGGTTTAGGGTTTTTGCAGGTTCTTGAAGAGAGAGAAAGGCGTCATAGGAGGAGGAGAGAGATTGGAGTTTGTTGTGGCATTTTCAATTCAGTGAGCAAAACCCTCCCCCATAGAAATGAAACACAGAGAGAACCAGAGATGCTGTCAGGTGCAAGGGCAAGAACGGGGGTATTCATAGAGTCGGGTCAATTCGTGATCAAACTCGATCGGCACGGGTGTCAAATAAAATAATGAGTTTTCGAGTTAATCCGATCCGATTCGAAATTTTCGGGTGGGGTCATGGGTTTGATATTAAAACTCGATCCGATCCAAAAATATAATATTTTTATTATTTTTCTAAAAATATTATTATTTTTTAAAAAATTTTACTATTATTTCATTTGTTGTCTTGAAACTTTATATATATGATAATTTTCGGGATATAAAATAACTAATATTTATATTTCAAAATCCAACCCGATTAGGTTTCACTTCTCAAATTTCAGGTTCGGGTCTCGCGACCCGCATGACCTGACCCAATCGGGTCTCAAAAGTTTCAAAACAACCCGACCCGACCTGTGAACATCTCTACCAAGAGCTTAAATCCCTAGACAGAAAAGATAAATTATTGGGAGAATAAAGATGATTTATAAATAGTAATTTTATTTTATATTAAAAAATAATTACGGTGTGTTTTTATAATATTTTAATTATAAATAAAACTAAAAAAGAAAATTATTTTGTAAAATTTATTTTTAAAAAAAAATATGAATAATAATCACAATTTTTTTTATCATTAATTAAATACTTAAAAAATTATATTTTGACATTTTTCACCGATAAATCTGATAGGTCTTCTGTTGTATTTTGTAATGAATTTATTTTTTATTATAATGACCCTATGTTTTACTCCGTGTATTATGTTATTCTCATATGGTCTTGAAGTTTGGATTCACCAACTTTTATCGAGAGATTAGAAAACATGGTCGGTTCTGTAATACTTCTAGAGCCACATATAGATTTAATTGTGGGTCTGAATTTCGAACAATCATGTGAATTTCATAGTGCGTAGAGTTATATTATCAGATTTATTCTTACTATTCTTGAATTTTAAGTTTTTTCCTAAGTTTTATTTCCGAACTAATATTGACCGTGTATTTACATTTTGATGACCAATCTTTTCTTCTTAATACACTCGTTATTTGTGAATGAAAACTAAGAGAGTTTGAAGAAAAATGATATGTATATAAATAGAATAGTTCATTTTATTCCTTATTAAGTAAGGATTCCCAAGTTTCCTACTATTAATTAGTTCCCTTTGGAATGTAAGGATTCTAAAGTACCCTAATTCATTTTGGAAGTTGGATTTTTTTTTCAGAGTCGTCAAAAGGATAAATATAATCACTATAAGACTGAGTTTAGTAAATAATATTACACTAAGAGTATAAATTAGTTTCAAAATATATAGAAATAATCTCATATTCGTGCAATTTAATTTTGTAAGAGTATAAACTAGTGTTCACGTTATCGTTAACTATGCGTATACGCTAACTTTTAAGCTCACCAAACTCTACACCCGACAACACTTAAATCATGTAAACCGTAAGACAATATGATGCTTCTATAGTTGTAATTATCATTGGGGTCCCTACATTGTTTATTTTCTAAATAAGTACGTAATTGTGATGATAATTTGGACATATATTTTAGATATGCCAATATCTATCCAATATTTATATGAGATTTGCACTTTAATGGGTAATGAATATGTTGTGGATATGAAATTAAGTATCCGCAATAGATATTAAATAGTTATAAATATCAATTTCAGATATCCATTATCCGATAGCCGTCTAATAACTAAAGAATATCATAAACTTATTATAAACTCATAGATATTTGATTATGTCTCTTTAGTATATAAACAATACTTATAAACCCTAAATAATAATGTATTGCAGCCAAATAAATAAAAAAAAATCTAATACCCAACTTCGAAACTATCTTAAGCTCTTGTGTCGGATTAGTTAATTTATCATTATTTCTAATTTTTTGAATCTGTTAGTTCATCTAAACCCTTATAGGTGAAATTTTTTTTATTGGAATTGATATTTAAAAATGTGTTAAATAAATATATATTAAATTATTAGATTTATCATTAATGCATTAATTGATTTTAATTTTTTTTTTTTTTTTGAATATATTATGGATGGATATGAATATCCGCATTGATGGAAAAATGCGGATGCTGATATCGTTTTCGAAAATTTTATTAGATATTGATAGATTGTAAATATAAGATTTCTTTACGGTTGCCGATATTGAAGATATCATAAGAGGTGTCATCTCTAATTTATCCAATCATATAAAATAAGTCCTTGATCTTAAAGATGAGTAGAAGGCGTTATAAAAACCAAAGCTAATGCTTTCATCCTCGTGTGAGAAGAATTATAAATTACTCTTTAATATTGAAAAAAGGCATGTATTTTTTTAAATCATTACTATTGATGTGGCTCAGAATTTAAAGATTTTGAAAGGTTGGGGGTCAAATATATAACTTCGTATCTCTTTTTATATGTATATTTTTAAAAAAAATATTGAACAGTTTTAAAAAAGAGATAGATAAGATGCTTCAATATATAAGTTTTAAAAAAATCTCTTGATTTTTTTAAATTTTTTTTTTTTATAGCAAATATAGCTCATATTGGTGATTGATAGAAGAACATAACTATCAAGAGACCACTCAAAGTAAAAGGAAAAAATAAAGATGAAGATGGATATTGCTATGAATCTTGAGTTTCTGATACAAGTATTAAATTAATATTCAATAATATCTAAAAGAAAATTTTTAAAACATGAAGTTAAATGTGTGTTTGGTAAAGAGCATTTGGTAAACAGTATTGTCAGAAAGTATAAGCTAATTTATAAGGTAAGGAACAAATATTAGAATATAAGCGAGCGTCAAAAAAATAAGGTCATGTTGTGAGATTATAGTTTTGTGAATGTTGGCATAGCGTCGAAACGTTAGTATTAACGCTCTATCAAACACAATCCTAAGATAAAGTTATAGCGTATAAAACCAGCCACTTACTCCTGACTCCTGAGGGCTTAATCAGAATTAATTTTCAAATACCTTAACAAAAAATTTAGGTTTATTCACTCCTTTTTAAAAAAAAAAAAAAAAAAACATCCAACCAGTTTTTTTTTTTCCTTTAAAAAAAATTCAAACTAGACACAGAGATATATTACTTAGCAGTTCACACAAACAAGAGGGTTGTTCAATTTCAGTGTAATAATAAATAAAAACCTATCCAAGAAGGAGAACAAGATCACAAACTTGTTCCAAAAATGGAGAATCTTTTACAAACTGACCTTTCGGTAAAAAGATTACTCATACAGATATGATAACAGATCACTGACCCCATGCATGGCCAAGCCCGTATGCATCCATATAGCCTGCCGCGTGAGCATGACCATCATGGTGGTCATGACCTCCGTGACTATGCTCGTGATGATGGCCGCCATTTTTTGCTTCATCTAACATCTTCTGAATATGCTCAGGTATTGGCTCTTCCTCGATTTGTCTAACAGTTTTTGGTAAAGAGGTGACAAACTCAGCAATGTGCTCTGCCAGTTCATCAGCAGTATCTACCTGAAATCAGCAATTATAGGAGCTTAGTTAATTTCTCAACTCAAAAGATGCCTAAAAATTTTGGTGACGATAAAAGACCGAAGCCATCCGTGTGATTTGGTAATAATCTCCCAAATAAGCAGAAAAGAATGTGGAATATCAAGAAAAAGGAAATAAGAGAGAAGAACTTCTGAAATACAATTTGAAGTGCGATACCATCACTTGCAAGGGGATCTAAATGAATTCCAACAGATCATCCAAAGCAAGGTATGCCTTAGATGGCACATTGCTGAGTATTTGCTTCTCAGTTTCATTGAGATGCTAAATGACAAAAATAATTTAAGCAACTATTCGAAGCAGTCAGGATCTAAGCTTCACTGAGTTGAGTGGACTCTAATGCATGAACACTGTTAAGCATATGCATGCCCCTTTTGAAAAAGAGAAGGCATACATCAAGTGATAGATTTTCTGGACTAGGTAAAGGCAGCATCATTGGATGAGAATTCATGTTACTCTGGAATCAGCTCGATCATGCAGGGATATGATTATTAAAACACATATAAAATATGGATACAATTTGCAAGGCATCAAATAAAAGATCATACGAGAATATATAATCAAACTCGTCTAAATATAAAGGCTTTTTTTTTGGGCATAATCCTTCAGAGATTAAATTTATCTAACTCAAGTTGTTGCTCGTTAGTCAACTCCAGGCACACCCATCAGCTCACTTCCAAAGGCACCAAAGTCGGTTCAATGATTTCCAATAGTCCGTTTACATCCAAGAATGCATTAGAAATTTGTTGCACTTACCAATAAGACATTCTCTAATTAATACACATAAAATAAACAGATCTAATTTCAGTCATTCATAAAAACAAATCAAAACAGGCATTTCCAGAATCAGTTCACCAATGATCACCCTATCAAATCAAAGCCATTCACAGAATAAAAAATTAGAAATTTCTCAAGTCATAAGTCATCATACAAGGTAAAAAAGCAACAGATTTAGGACACAATAACCCTCACCTGAGGCCACCGTCCTCCTGAATGTCTCACAAATCTCGCCTGTGGAAGTGCTTCTGCAACTCGACTTCCTTCCTCACTCCATTCCTTAGACCAACCACTAGACCAAAGCACTAGCATAGGTATTCCTTTTATCCCATCCAAACTGCCCCATTCTCCTATATCAAAGCTGTGATTCAGCTTACTTCCCATATCCGAAACAGCTCTACACTGATCTCTTCCCTTCAAAAGCACTCTATTACCCTCAACATCAAAACCACCAATTTTCTCTATACAACAATACCTAATCAACCACCGATAAGCAAACGAAGATCCTAAAACAAACTCCCTAATCAACGGTGAATTCAAAGCAAACAAAGGCAACGCAGGCTTTAATCCGGTATCTATAAGTGTCACACTTTTAACTAAACCAGGATTTTCAGCAATCCAATTAGCACTCATTGACAAAGCAGAATCATGTAAAACTAAATGCAAAGGAACTAAATTAAAAGTATCTATAACTTGCCCTAAAATCCTACCAAACTCATCACTCCCCATTTCAATAACTTTAACACTCTTCCTCTCCAAAACCCTAGCTTTCATTATCTCCTCATATGGAATCTGCCCAGTCTCAACAATCTGATCAAAAGCCCAAAAAATACCCTTTTCTTGAATCAATCCATAAACATCCTTAAACCCCTGAAAAGCCCCATTTGACCTCTCTTCATCCTCCATAGTTGATCTATCAGAAAACCCATTTCCAGGAATATCAACGGCTATAACATTAACCTTTTTAGACCTCAAAGACTCGATCATTTCTCGAAAAGCAAACGAACTGAGCCCCAACCCATGAATGATAAACACATTCTCAGTCGATTCGGCGCCGTTTTGGAAAGTGAAAAGCTCGATGGGGGATCGATTAGGGCTTGCTTGGACCTTGATAATGCGACCCTTAGAGTAGTAATGGCGAAGAGAGCTGTCTAATCTGAGAAACCAAGACCTGGGATTGTCGTCTTGAGGAGTGAATGTTATGAAGAAAAGAGTTATAAGAGAAACAAAAAGAATTAAATAGCACCAAAATGAAAAAGGGTTCGTGTGTTTGGTTTTTATTGTTTGTGATTTTTGATTTTGCTTTTGTTGTTGTGGTTCTTGTACTGGTTCTTCAGTTATGATCGCCATTTTTTTTTCCTATTTCTATTTGTGAAGATTGTTGAGTGAAGAGATCCAACGGGGAGACTGGAAATTGCTCAGTGGATAAAGAGGAAAGTGACCGTTGTTTTAATACTTTTGTTTTGAAGAACGAAACGGCAGCGTATTAAGGATATAACTTTCAAACTTTTCCTAATATATTATTTTGTGAAAATTAGCCGTCTAAATCGGGGATTGAGATGAAACATAATTTTTAAAATATAACATTATATGTGAAGATAAATAATATTAAAATATTTATCTTTTTTACTTTTAGAATCTAAAAGGATATAATTATCTTTAAAATCTATTTAGCTACATTCGATTTCATTGACTATTTATTTATTAAATAATATTTTGTAACATTATATTCTTTTTTCCCAAATAATATTTTAATTTATTACATTTCATTTCATTGAATTATATTTCATTATAAAGCATATCGTTCCATCAATCCAAACAAATATTTTTGAAAATAAATCATGACATTTTTTAATTTTTATATATGTTGGCAGTATCAGAGTGAAAATTATATTATGTGCCGGGTGTATATGCCATCTCTCTCACAGCATGCGGGCCCCACAACTGTGTGAGGCCCGCCTGCTGTGAGAGAGATGACATATACACTCGGCACATGATATATCACATCGTATCGGAGACTACATGGTCTACTTTATACTTTATAATGTTTATTTTCAAATTGATCCAATTTCATATTTCCATAATTAACCGCACTGAAACTGTTATTAATAGCGGATAGATCTCGTCACGGTTCCGGTTCGGAATCGAAATTGAATTGAAAGGAATTGGATGATTCCGATTTTTCCGATTCTGATTCGGAACCTGAATCAAAATCGGTTCTGTACGGTTCCAACGGTTCAAATCGGAACTGTACGATTCCATTATTAAAATTTAAATAATTTAAGTTTTTAATTTAATTTAATAAAATTCAAATTCATAATTTTAAATACTTTTTTTAATGTCATTTTAATTTATTTTTTAAAAATCATTATTAAAATTAAAAAAACGCAGGGAATCGGAACCGAACCGGAATCGTTCGGTTCGGTTCCGGTTTCCGGTTCCATAAAAGCGTGGAACCAGGAACCTGGAACCGACAGGTTCAGTTCCGGTTCGAAACCGAACCGGACCAGTGGCCATATCTAAATAGAGATGAGATTTAATAACACGAGACGAGACAAGATAATTTTTTTGTTCCAACCGTATAAATGAGACGAAATCAAAATTAATAAATTTAATTTTATTCTACTAAAATCTCGTTTCGCCCCGTTAAAAATTTCATGACATTTTTTTATCCCGTCAAATGAGATAGATAAGAGAAAATTATCAATCATAATTATAAGAGATACTCCATAGTTTATTGTGTTGAAACTAAAACAACTCAATAATAGGCAACATATTAAAAAATTATGCACAAGACATATAATTATAAAAAAAAAAAAATCACATATATTTCATAATTTCATATTAATTGAGTTAGCACCTTAATTAGCTTGTAATTCTGGCTCGCAGTTTAGAGATTGTGAGTTTTAATGTGGTGTTTGATATGTCTCTCAATTTCTGGATGGCTCTACTCATCAATTTGGGCCATGAAATTTCCGGCCCAAATTAGAATCTTTTTTGGATTTTTTTTTTTAAAAAAAAAAAAAAAGAATAAGCTAGCCCAATTTCATGATTTTAATTAATCAACCTTCATTATTTGCTTTAGGGGTAGGGGTGGCAAAACGAATCAACGAATCGAATGTGATGCATTCGTATTCGATTCGTTTATTAAACAGATCCTAATATCAGGATTCGTATTCGATTCGTTTATTAAACGGATCGAATACGAATATTCGTTTAGTCATTATATTATTCAATAACATAATTTACAATAATTTATTTACATTAATTCTTTATAAACACATACATATGAAATATGTAATCAATATATTTATTAAAAATACATCATCAAATATCGACAATATTTTTTCTATGATAATTAGTCATAATTTCTCGAATCTTAATTGAAAAATAACATTAACTAATAAAAGAAGATAATAAAATGAATCTTAAACGAATAAATGAATCGATGAATCGAATCGAATCGAATCGAATCGATCAATTTATTAAACGAATCCATTTTTTCAAACTCTTATTCGCTTTAAAGCGAATTGAATCGAACGAATAGACGAATCTTAACCCAAATTGCCACCTCTATTTAGGGGTCACAAATTTTTTTTTTTTTAAATGGGAAAAGTTTTAGAGCCCAAAATTATTTTAAATACTGTTATCAATGAATAATATAAATGATGAAGGATGCTAAAATAAGATTAAAAGAGGATAAAATTACCATCAAATGAAAAAAAAAAGAGCAAAACAACCCCAAGGGGTACGGTTTGATGACAAAAACTTAAGATTTGATTGTTAGGTTTTGGGTTTGAGTTTAAATGGTGCACTTCTTATAAGAGTTTGAGACAATCAAAATTTTATTTGCTTCGCTTAAGCTCGAGTCAAATGATTTGACGGTAAAACTTCTAACATTTTCAAAAAAATATCGTTTTAATAATAATTTTACATGGTACGCGTTTAATATGTATTGCTAAATCCAAATACCCTAATGTCCGCTCCGAGCCAATATCTTATTATGATATAGCCGTTAGAAATAAATCCAAAAAGGCTTTCGAAGTTCAATCCAACGGCTCACATTCAATTCAATTCAAATTCAAATCCACATCACACCCTCTAATCCATTTAACGCTTCAAATCTCTCTCTCTCTCCCTCTGTCTCTAGATAATCAAATCAAACGGTCGAAAATGGACTCCGAGAACTGCGATATCAACTTCGATTCGATCACAGGTTTGATTTTTGATTTCTTATTACTGCTTCCGTTTCAAATAAACCAAAGATTTATGATTCTGTTTCTTTAATTTAGCGAAAGTATAAATTTTCTTTGCTTTTGTTTTCGATTTTTCTTTTTTGTTCAGATCGAACCTTAAAGAGTGAATCTTGTGACTCAGGTTAGTTATTTTCATAATCTTTTTGATTTTATGTTACGTTTAGATTACTATTTCTTTTATTCAATAATAAATAATAAATAATGTGGAATTTGTAATTGTTTTTTCTTTGATTCGAGTTCAATTTAGATGTTAGGTTTTTAAATTATTGATTTTTAGGGTTTTTTAAGCGGTCAGTTTGGCTACTGAGAAAATTTGATTTATATTCCCTCTTAATTTTATGCCACTTCCAATGCAATTGAGGGGAGTTTAATGTTCAATTCAGTCTCAGAAATACAATAATTGTGTGATTTAGAAACTTCATTTTCATTTTTTTGTATCCAATTTCTTATTTTTAACTGACCGAAAGGAGGATTTATACTGCTTTGTTAATTTCTTTTGTTATAGTAATTTTTGTACTCATGGGAGGTTTTTCTAATGGTTTCTTTAGAAATAGTTGAAGAAACTATAAATTCTATGGATGAGGATAGTTTATCAAATGGAATACGAGAAATTTCGCCAGCAAAAGGACCAACACTTCCAATTCTGCAGAAAATTATATGTTTGAGCTCTAAGATTGAGGTAAAAAAATTTGACTAGTGCGGTAATGCCGCTTTCAATTTTGTTCCAAAAAACAACTGACCCTCGAAAGTTTGTATTTCACTGAATTTTGAGGTTTCTATTTGTTTCTATTATTTTTTATGTTTTCACATTGATGTTGATGCTGCTTGTTCTAGAATTTGAAGAGAGATCACACAAGGCTTTTAGATCATGTAAAGAGCACAAGTACTGATTCTTTTCCTGGTTCGGACATTTTAGATACTCTCCAGCTTCTCAGTAAGTATTTTACTCTATTTGACAATTGTTTTTCTTTATTCAGTTTTTGCTGGTTTTTGATTGCTGTACTTGGTACTAGGTAATGAATATGAGCTTTTGAAGAAGAAGTACGTAGATGAGTCCTCTGAGAGGAAGCGACTTTACAATGAAGTGATTGAGTTGAAAGGCAATATTAGGGTATTCTGCAGATGTAGGCCTCTGAACAAAGCTGAAAATGCTAATGGGTCCACTTCCATAGTTGAATTTGACTCATCTCATGAGAATGAGCTCCAAATTGTTTCCTCTGATTCTTCCAAAAAGCCATTCAAGTTTGATTATGTGTTTAAGCCTGAGGACAATCAAGGTAGTATGTAATTTCAGGGCTTATTACATTAGTGTAGGGAATTAACTTGCATAGGTATTGAACTGTTTAAATTCTTACTCTTGTCTCTAATTTGCAGAGGCTGTTTTCGCGCAAACGAAGCCTGTCATCACTTCTGTATTGGATGGGTACAATGTCTGCATCTTTGCATATGGGCAAACAGGAACTGGTAAGACATTTACAATGGAAGGAACACCTGAAAATAGAGGAGTGAACTACAGGACTTTGGAGGAGTTGTTCCGTGTTTCCAAAGACAGAATTGGTATCATGAGATATGAGCTATTTGTTAGCATGTTGGAGGTATATAATGAGAAGATAAGGGACCTCTTGGTAGAAAACTCCAATCAGCCTCCTAAGAAGTGAGTTTCCTCTGGTTATTTGAATATCTCACTTGTAAGATTTTCTTACTTTGATATTGATCGATTATCATCATTCCATAAATGGCATTAAGTTGATTGCTAGGCTCATGAGCACTTGGGCAGGAAGATTGGAGTAGAGAAAATTTTAATGATTTGTCCTTAGAATGCTTTATATTTTCTCAGGCTACCTTTAAAATGCTTTTACAATACATAATTTAAGTGATCAACAGTTATGTTCTGGTTCTAGGAAGTGGAGATATCTTTTTAGCTATCTCTACTCTTGCAACTTCAGGCATAGCTAATTAATGCTGGAAGTAAAAATGACATATTTATATGGATGAAGGTTGGAGATAAAGCAAGCAGCAGAAAAAACCCAAGAAGTGCCAGGACTCACTGAAGCTCAAGTCTATGGCACAGAAGAAGTGTGGGAGCTACTCAAGTCTGGAGCTAGAGTTAGATCCGTTGGATCCACCAACGCGAATGAGCTCAGTAGTCGGTCTCACTGGTAATTTCTAATCATTGTCTCAAATTTGGGGAAGACTAATTGATGATGTACGATTTTTACCAAAACATCTGTTTGCGTGTATGTAGCTTGTTGCGAGTGACTGTGAAGGGTGAGAACCTAATAAATGGGCAGAAGACTAAGAGCCACCTCTGGCTGGTAGACTTGGCAGGTAGTGAACGTGTGGGGAAGATTGAAGTTGATGGTGAGAGGTTGAAGGAATCTCAGTTTATAAATAAATCTCTCTCCGCACTTGGTGATGTTATATCTGCTCTGGCATCTAAATCAGGCCACGTTCCATACAGGTTTCTCTCTCTCTCTCTCTCTCACATTAACTATTATTTACTTAAACTTAATATATCTGACAAACATTCTTTTCTTTTTGTGAATATCAGGAACTCGAAGCTTACTCATATGTTACAGAGCTCTCTAGGTGAGCTTTTTGTCTTAGCATTCTGATGTTTGAGTGGAATTATCCACAATTGTAGTTCCCTGCAAGTTCTGAGATTATAAACTCTGCCAGAAATTCTTGGTACCCATTGTTGGGCAACCCATAAATTATGGCCCCTAAAATTTCCATTGGTCATTTTTATTTTTAGTGCATCCTTGGGTGTTCTTCTGAAGGAAATAATACTAACTGGAACACAAAATGCAGGAGGGGATTGCAAGACTCTGATGTTTGTCCAGATCAGCCCAAGTGCTTCAGACCTTGGGGAAACACTTTGTTCACTGAATTTCGCCAGCCGAGTTCGGGGAATTGAAAGTGGTCCTGCTCGCAAACAGGCAGACGTTTCTGAGCTTTTTAAGTACAAGCAAATGGTATGTATTCGTGTTTAAGTCTTTACAGAATTTAGAAGAGCTCTGAAATTGCTGATTCAAGCTTCGTACTATTTGGCAGGCAGAAAAGTTTAAGCACGATGAAAAGGAAACACAGAAGTTACAGGATAATTTGCAGTCTGCGCAATTAAGGCTTGCTGCCAGAGAACATATCTGCAGAGGTCTTCAAGAAAAGGTAATTATTATTAGGGTCTAATTTAAAACTTCTTCTGATACATTGTTAATTTAGCGTGTTCAGTAAGTCCTTCTAAGAGTATAAGAGGATTTGGGGAATGTTTATTGTTGTTTTTAGTTTAACTAAACCAGATTAATTCATCTGCAACAGGTTCGGGACCTTGAGAATCAATTAGCGGAGGAAAGGAAAACAAGAATAAAACAGGAAACGAGAGCTTTCGCTGCTGTTCCTACTCAGTCATCTAGTAAACAAGCTGCAGTGAAGACCAAGACCGAGCAAAGGCCTCCATTGGCTCCTTCGAAAATGAGGCCGCCATTACGAAGAATCACCAACTTCATGCCTCCACCTTCTCCTCACCCACCTCAGAAAAAAACCACTGTGAGAACCACAATGGCAGCAATGGAGGACGGGGAAAACACTCATAGAACCACAATGACAGCCACAACAAATACTAAAAATCTTATGATTCCAAGGAGGATGTCCATTTCTGTCAGACCTTCTCCGGCAACAACACAAGCTATTCAGCCAAAGAGACGGGTATCCATTGCTACCTACCGCCCAGATACAAACTCACACATGACAACACCACTTCACACCTCTCTCTTACGAAATCAGAATGGAAATGCAATCGGCAGCAGGCAGTCATTAGTGAGGGATCCGCGAAAGGCAAGGTACTCAAAGCTATTTTCTCCAATGCCGGAGTTCAGGACAGCTTCGGAAAGTACACCAACTGCCATGCGATGCAGTAGTAAGTTCACGGGAAGTCCTCCTACACAGGCACTAGCTTCATGGAAGCCCAAGCACCCAACTGTTGTTGCACTGCAAAAGAAAACACTTGTGTGGAGTCCTTTGAAGGCGAGAGGTGTGAAAAATTACAGGAGATCATTATTGCCCTCCCAGACCTTCAACTGAGACGAAATCAAAAGAAGAAATTGAAAACGCGAAAACGATTTTTTCATTCATTATCCTTGTTGTCAATACTCAATGCCATATTAACATTACATTTTATTCTTGTTCTGTGATTTGTTCAAGTCTTTTTAGTACTTTTAAACTCAAGGATGCTTTTACAAATTACAAATGTATGCTTCTTGCTTACTAAATCAATACTCTTTGAATTTTCATTTTCTCTATTCAATAATCTTTGTGAATGTTTAAAAACTAAGGATTAAAGAAACAAAGAAACTTCTTTGTATACAAGTTTTTGTGAAGAACAATTCTAATCCCAGCGTTGTGTACAAAGTGTTATGGGCCAAATAACAAATCTAGAGAGCCAAATAATAAAAAGAGCTAAAATTACAAATCTAAAAATTAAAAATCCATGAATATGTTTTATATCAACATTTGGTAATAACACGTGGAAATCCATGCATAGTTATCTGGATTGCGGATCGATACGGGTCGTGGAATGGGAACGGGAACAGGGATCGCCACTTGAATTAGATATGTGGTTGGATCGATAAATTTTCAAAACGGTATTTTTGGATCGATGAACGATTTTGGAACGTTTACATTATTTCTTTAAATTCATTTTTTAACAGCAAGTTAGTTTGATAAAAAAAAATACTGAAATATAAATAGTGAAAACTCAGGAAACTACAAATTACAAAATAAAACTAACACCAAACAAGAGTTGCAAGGTAATAATATTTGAACTATTTTTCTTCATTTACTTTTAAATCCATCTAAAAAAATCTTCAAATTCGATGGCAATGTGGATCACTGATGAACACTAAAAAATGAACATTTATTAAAAGGAAAATTAATTATTTCACACTTATAGTTTTATTAATTTTCTTAATTTAGCACACTTATGAAATAATAATTAAATTTATGTTTTATATATTTTTATTGTGATTTTTAATTCTTATGTAGGTGAAATAATACATTGGATTCATAACTAGAAAAATGGACGTGACATTTAGATTTTGGGAGGCCATAAACTTGAAAGGGCGTTCCAACAGTGTACAATTTCGGAAATTCCAACTTTGCACAATCTTCATAATTTGGCCATAACTTTGTACTCCGATATCGGATTGAGGCGATTCCAGTTCTAGATGAAAGAAGACTCAAATATCTACAACTTGCTATTTACAAGAATTTCTAGTTTTAAGATTTTCAAGGTTGAAATTGGTGAAGACGTTAATATGTATTGCATGTAATTTTAATTATTAGAAAATAAAGTAAAAAATAAAAAATAAAAAATAAAAGTTGAAATATCATAATCCATTTTATGTGGATTGTGATCATATTTGCAAAATTATCAACAAAAAATTCAAAGAAAGTCAAAAAAGGAAAAAGAAAAATATAAATTAGTAAAAATTTGTTGTTTGTATTTGATTTGGAAAGTTGTAATTAATAATTGAAAGATGAGTACTTTTCCTATAAATAGAGGTGTTCACCTCTCATTTTTTTCTTCATGCTTTCTTTCAAAGTTCTCTTGTAAAATTTGGGATAGAGTATCTTGTGTGTTAAATTTTTTAAGCTTTCCTATAATTTATTTTTCTTTCGATAATAAAATTTTTTAAGCTTTCCTATAATTTATTTTTCTTTCGATAATAAAATTATGCATGTTTTTCTTCAAATCATGAGTAGTTAATTTCATCCTGCTAGTGTAAAGAATGAAGCTCTTAATATGAGAATATAAATTAATATTATTTATATTATAATATATAAATTGTAATCTAAATAAGTAATTTAAATCTAGATTAATTATTGACAAACTTTGCTACCGCCTATATGACTGATTTTATTTTTTTGGGCATAATTAAGTACCTAACTGGTCTTATTATAGACAAATGTTATCACCGCCTATATGGTTGGTTTTATATGTTTTGACATAATTAATAACGATTTGTATATTATAAAACGTAAGATTTCCCTATATTTGAAATATTAAGAGTTGATCTCCTAACCCCAACATTTTAATTTATTGTTGTTGTTCAATTTATAATTTTTTATCACTTCAAACAAATCTAATATTTTTATTTCACTCGAATTGTTATTTTATTTTACTAAATTTATTCCATGTGGATCGACCCCGGATTTACCGGATTATTTTATTACTTCGACACTCTTATACTTGGGAGTAAAGAACCACTTTGTGAGTGTGTCAATCGCCATATTGAGGGTTTCAATTCTCATTCCCCCATCTATTTGGGTCGGCTTGGTTCCACTATTCGGATCGCAGGATCCGGTTCGGAACCGAACCAAACCGTGCGACAGGTCTAGCTAAACTACCTGACCCGAGTTTAAGCGGGGCAAGTAAAACCCCCAACTGCCCTAGGCTCTTATAAGAAATGCATTCTCTCAACTCGAATGCAGGACCTGATAACCAAGTCTTAAGCCATTTACCACAAAGTCGCAGGCACAACATAGACAACAATCAACATATGATCACTGAATCAATCAAGAACATATCATTCTCAGCTTCAGAAACATCAATTCCCTTCATCAATAGTACATCATCATAAGATTATACAAATGAAACAATAAAAGCATTGTCTTCTTACTATGAAGATTTCTGTAGTAGATTATTTCGCTCAATTAAAATTACTCCGGGCGCCGAAGCTACATTTGGCCAGCAACAACTTACACCATGATTATTCTCTAACAGAAAATGAATTTATTTGCTATTGTTTGAGCTCCCAATCTTTGAATATAAACCCGGGCCACAAGTGAATGTCCTTGGACTACAACAAAGGGGGCCACAGTACTATTTACACGAGTCGAGTCATAGGACTCGAGGATTTTACCATCAATGTCCTTGATATCAAGCACTTTTCAGTCTACCCCTAGTAAGAAATAGATACCTTCTGATTGCAAGTATAAGAACCCAAGTGGTTGCCGCAATTTTCTCCTTGATCATCAAAAGCAATGCTGAGCTGAGCACAGTCTTCAAGATCTGGGCGTGCAATCCCTTAAAAAAGCCTAGAACCCCTTCTCTTTTCCATATAGCACAGATAACTCCAGCTAATGTTTTACGGGTTCTTGGCTGTGCTTCCGCAGTCCTGTTGTCATTTGTGTCTGCAGCTTGGATCATTACCTTACACCTGTAAGAAGCAATTATCTTTACTTGTTCTATGAACAAGCATTTAGTTGAGATGGTTTCAGAGAACAGCTATGTACCTGATTGCAGGATATGTCATAACTGTGGCAATGCTCTTTGAAACTGCACCTAACACAAAAGCCATGAAGGCAGAAAGGGCCCGTGGAGATAAGCCCCCTGGTTTATTTTGTTCTCCCTTCAGCATCCGTCGTTTCAGTTGATCAAAAACTGTGTACTGCAGAGAAAATAACATTTCAAATCTCAGTCTTGTTGAAATGTTGCAAGTTGAAAGGAACAATACGACGCCCATTATTTTTCAAGTCAAAAATTCTCTAGATTTAAACTATACAAGGATCAAGTTGTGTACCTGAATTGCAGGGTTTGAGGTTAGCAGAAGAGAGATGCCTAGGCCATCAAACGCATCGCTCCAAGAACCCTCTGTGAGGGTCTTCCAAAGACCTTTAGATTTTCCAAAAGAACTTGTCTGCATCCTTGAGGAGGCTGTATCCAGGGGCTATACAGTAGTAAAAGTTGCAGTCAAACATCAACTTTAAGAAGTAAAACGTAAGCATCCTGTGTGGATTTGAAGGATGATACAGGAATTCAAATAAGAGTTGGAATTTCACAACAAAAAGAATTAGTATTCGACAACTTTATTTCTTTTCTTTTCCACCATCCACATCAAGATAAAATAGGATTGGTCCAGAAACTGGATTCATAGTCGGAAAGCAATTGGCTACACAAAGGTCCCAGATTCTATATTCCAATATCAGAAACCAAGGTTCTCAACCAAAAGAAGAGAAACTTGCCAAATGGTGTCTTACCTGAGTGATGATGGCAGTGCAAGCCCCAGCAGTAGCAGCAATAATCAAATTTGCTTTTGTTCCAATTGATTTGTTACCACTCTTGTTCAGATATAACCTCTTGAAATAGCTGTACCCATAGAAGTACACAAACTGCGAAATAAAGGACTGAAGGTTTTTTGTCCCTAGACCTTGGTATAATGAAACAACCTGACCGTTGGATATAGCTTCCCAAAGAACATCTGAAAGGTGCCTACAAGAGCCAAGAGAAAAGCAGAAGAAATCAAATTAACAATAAGTCAAATCCATGTCCCACCTGCTGGCTTAAACACTTGTTCATACAGTGCCTTTAGTGAAATATTTAGATTATTTTACATCTGGGAAGAAATAGAACTAATAAATGATCCAGATATACAAGATAGGGAACCAAACAACAAAATTTATACAAATAAATCATAATGGAACTCATATGAGAAAATTCCATCCCATTTTTTAGCCAGAAGAGAAAACATACTGTTTTATAAAAGGAAAAGAAGATATATAGGATTGGCAGCTAATAAACACCAACCGCCCACCTACTTATATTTGATACAAGTGATTTCATTCTATAGCAGTTGCCGATCACAAGACCTCAACTCCAAACACACCAAGTTTGTGAACAGGTTATGAGGAAAAATTAGGAAAGATACGATGCCAACCTCCACAATTTTAATCAAATCAGAATATCCAGCAATCCACTAATTAACTCTTAAACAGAAGCCTCCCTCACCCTAATGGCCAACAACAAGACCTAAATATTACGAAACCCTGTAAAAATTCCTGCATGAGTCAACCAATTTCAACAACAATATAGCAATGCCTGCCTACGTCAACCATTTATTTTCACCAAATGGCAATACAAAGTGACAAATATCAGCCGAGAAATGCGAAGCCAAACAAGACCTAAATATTACGAAACTCTGTAAAAATTCTGTATTTAAGCGATCTGGAAAAACATAGAGCCTAGCTTATAAGAAACCTCAACCCGTACCCCTATTATTTCTCAAACTTGGGTGACTGCGGGGGCAAAGCGCATCCATGGCCGAGCTAGCTGGGCCCAGGGGCAGGGCGAAGCCAGGAGGTTTTCTGAGGGGGATTTTTAATTTTTAAAGGTTTAATTTATAAATTCACGGATATTTCTATTATTTACTTACCGTTGAAAAAAAATTGAGGGGGTCGGCAAGAGGCTTCCCCTGCCCCAGGGGCCAAATGAATAATTTTGTAGTACTTTCAAATCACACATAGTCAATAATCTAAACATAAGTTACATAACTTAAAAAATGATATTTACAAACTTCTTGCCAACTTCTAAATTCAATAACTTGATCACGATCAAACAGAAACAACACATAACCAGATAAAGAAACAACAAAACATTATCAAAGCCATTAAAAAAATAATAAAAATTAGATGGGCAACCTGTATTTTTGCTGGCCATGAGCTCCAACCTCGGCCTGGTACTTGGTCTTACACGTGTCAAGCGGATACAATATCGTGGTGCTCAACAGCGATCCTATCGCTCCTGACGTTGCCTCTGATAAAGATTCAAGATCAACTCCCATTTTTTAACTACCCAAATTTCAATTTTCATCAACCCAATTCACAGGATTATATATAACTGACACGTGATGACAAAAAATCAAATAAAATTTGGAGTCATCTGAGAAAGCAATTGAATGTGAAGCTTGAAGATATAATAAAGGGTCGTTTCGTGTAATGTTTATGACTTTGATTTGGCGTTTTGTTAGGACTGTGGAGAATTGAAAGCGATATTTCGGTTTTTTTTGGGCTACTCCTACCAAAATGGTTTGGTTTTTTTTCTGACGGATGACACGAGGTTAGATGTCTATTATCACCGACTTTGATCCGACTCTATTTAAATAATTTGAAAGGAATTTGCAATGATTTTTTTTTTTGTTTGGGATTCATAATCGGGAGACAACTAAGGGTGGCAATTAGCTACGCCGGACCCGTATTTAACTTGGATTCAGGAAAAGTTTGGTTCGGGTGTCTTCCGGTCCGGGATCGGATCCAGGCTTTATCCGGTTATTTTAAAAAAAAAAACATACAAATATAAAAATATATTCATGCTATATACAAAGACAATTCACAAATAAATCGAAAGTTTCATCGATAAATTAACAATTTAAATGCTACAAACAAAGAAAAATGCTACAAACATGAAACATATATATATATTGGTTTTGGCCCGGGCCAAAATTACTAAACTCGGCTCGGGCCCGAGCCAGGCTTTTGATTATAGGGCCGGACCGGGCCCGACTTTTCTGCCACCCTTAGAGACGACTAAAATTGATAATCTCAACTCGTTTCGGCTGATTATCATGTCTAGATAATAGCATTTTAGTATCCCAACCCAAAGGATAATTTAGTTTTATTTTCTTTTTAAAAAGAAAATGATTATTTAATTAACTTAATTCTTATAGTGAAAGCATGTTTAGGATTTAGATGAGTGAAAGTACAATATACAAGGAAGAAATTTAATTCTTATTTCGATATATATATATATATATATATATATATATAAGGTGTCTGCTTCAGCTGCATCAGCAAGATATGTCTGCTTCGACTGCATTAGATATCTCAGATGCTTGCTGTTTCGTTTCACATGCTTGCTGTTTATTCGTTCGATTCGATTAACTTTAAAGCGAATACGGGTTTGAAAAAATGGATTCGTTTAATAAATGGGTCAATTCGATTCAATTCGTTTATGAAACGAAATCGAATACGAATTTAAGCTCATTGATTCGTTTATTCGTTTATGATTCGTTTTACTATTTGTATTTACTAGTTCTGGTTAATTTTCAATTAATATTCAAGAAATTATAGCTAATTATCATAGAAAAAAATTAATATTTTCGATATTTGGTGAGGTATTTTTAGTAAATATATTAATTACATATTTCTTATGTATATATTTATGAAGAATCAATGTAAATCAAGTGTGGTAAATTATTTTATTAAATAATATCATTGACTAAACGAATAAACGAATATTCGTATTCGATTCGTTTAATAAACGAATCGAATACGAATCCATCACATTTTGATTCGATTCGTTTAGGATTCGATACAAATTCGATTCGCTGATTCGTTTTGCCACCCCTAGTCTTGAATAAGTAGCACACCAAGAGGTGTTTGCTTCGGTTGCATCAACTGTGCTTGCCATTTTCTCTACTATATATATCTTTGGGCTTGGCTTGGGCCTATTATTGATTCATAATTCTATTATTATTTCACTGAGCCCAATAACTTTGTAATTCACAAAATTCTATTTTTATTTCTTCTGCTACTTAACTACAGGGTCTCTTCTTCTATCACATGACATGCATATATTCTTCAGCGATCGATTTCACTTGTTTCAGCTGCTTCAGTTTCACACTTACTCAGTGGCGTAAAATACAAGTATGGTGTGTGATGTGAATTGGATATTAGTTTTTTTTTTTTTTTTAATCGTTGGAAATTCCGTCGTCAAATCATCATTTTCGAGCTTAAGCGAAGTAAGTAAAACCTCCAGCTGTCTCAGGTTCTTACAAGAAACGTACTCTCTGGATTCGAACTCATGACCTCAAGTTGAGATCCCGAACCCTACACCATTAAGCCACGTCCCCTTGAGGACAATTGGGTATTAGTTGTTAACTGCATAACTCAGATTTTTAAAATTAAATGTTATGTAACTATTAGATTGCTCTTTTGCTAGAGTTGTTATTAGTGACTTTAAATGAGTTTAATTCAAATTACAGATTCTGTCATGTAAATTACAAATATGGTGTGTGATATGAATTGGATATTAGTTGTTATCTGCATAACTCAGATTTATATGTTACTGTCAAATATGGGCCTACTCCATTAATGTTTCTGCAAATTTTAGAAGGGAAATGGTGCATTTGGAGGAGGGAAGTTAGTTGTGTAATTTGTGTTTGTATGTATTAATTTAAAGTTCGGCGGCGGGGTTTCCAACGATTTCGGAAAAAAAAATCTAATGTTTGTATTTGCAAAATTTATATGTGAAATAATATAAATGGGAATAAATTTAATATTTGCCTTGCAAATTAAGGTTATTTTATGCTAATATAAGCTTGATGCAGGATCATGGATTCATTGTTTATTTTGATATTAAAAGTTTATTTATTTAGTATTTGGATATGAAAAGAGAGGCAAAAGGTGACCACCTAATAGTCTGAAAATAAACCATATCTTATTTAAAGAATGTTATGATGATGATGATTGGAATCATAAAAAAAATAGTAAATATCATAAAATTTATAAACATGAGAATTCTTGCACATCTCATGTAATTTTTAGCATGTCAAACATGGTCATTTGATTCAAGCACTGGTATTGATATATCGGTCACTAGCCTTAGCTGCGGTTCCAGAATTGTCGGTTCTGATTCCTCAAAAAAAAAAGAATCAGAACCCAATCGTAAAAGTGTTCAGAACCGGAATCGAAAAATTACTTTATATTTTTTTTAAAAAAAAATTTGATTTAAATTAGTTTTAATTTGGAAAAAAATAACTTAAAAGGGTTTTGCCTTAATTTTTTTAAGAAAATTAAGTTGCCTACACATCCTCTGGGTCAAGAGAAATCAAAGCTCATGTAGTTCTCTTACCTTTCGTTGAATTTGAATTATAATAACCCCTTTACAGGTTTACCGTATTCATCACTGTCATTTCCAGATGTCATTGTTCCTTCGGTTGTTGTTAAGTCATATAAATCTTCAATTGTTTGTTGTTGTATCTCTTGTTGTCGTAATTTTACTCTCCTCCAATCGTCTAAGCAGGCTCGAACTTCTAATGAATCAAGGCTCATGGTAGACAGCGTCTCATCTAAAATACTACCTAACGTACTAAATGATTGTTCAACTACTACCGTTGAAACTGGAACTGCTAAAAGTTGTTTAGCGATTACTGCAAGAGTTTGAAATGTATTTGCGTGTCTACTCCACCACTCAAGATCACTTGAAATTTTTTACCTGTGCAACTATCACCAAACTCAAAAATTATTATTAGATATATGTCAAATTCAGAATTATTGACGGTGGATCCTCTAGGTTTTTTATGTCTTTGCATTAATATGTGATGACTCATACTAATCTTAACCGGCTCAGTCTGAATTTGACTAAAAAAATGGCCGACTGATCATCATTCAATATTATACTTGTTATACAAATTCATTATTAAACTTCTAACTTCACTAATTACTACAGAAATATCAATATAATCAGGATCTTCATGGTTAAAATTTATACATTCATAATAACTAGTCAAATAATCATTTAAACCACCTATTTTACACCTAGGATAAAAAAAACAAGTGCAACAAGATAAATATATGTTTGTTTTTTTTTTTTTTTGTAATAGATACGCCATTTTCATTTCATGGCAACAATGAGAACGTTCAAAATAATATCGTCCAATATCATGCAATATGCCTATAATATTTAGACATTCAACCAAAAATAAAAATGATGTAGGGTAATAAATACCACTAAAAATATATGTGACATCATTGAAAACTTTTAAAATATCTAAAATTTGTGAACAAGCATCCCAATGTTGTGGATATAGAGTTACCTGGTGCAGTTGATTGGAAATAAATGTGCAAAATAAATCTTTATACTCATACGAATCGTTTAGTAATTCATAAGTTGAATTCCAACGAATGAGAACATTTCTATAAAATTCTTTGGTCTTTTATTGTTAATTCGAAAGATTTTTTTCCCATTCTTTCATCATCTGGGGATGTGACCATAAAAATGAAATTATTTTTGTATGGGAGTAATAAAATCATTAAGAGTTCTTAAACCATCTTAAACACATAAATCTAAAACATGACATGCACATCTAATATGAAAAAAATTTCCTCCAAAATTTGATTGACAAATATTTTGAAGCTCAATATTAGCTATTGTACTGTCAAAACCGAATGCTGTTTTTTTTTTTTATAAATTTATTTGCAGTATATCTACTATAAAAAACACGAAAAACATTAACACGTTTTTGTATTTTCAATTCATTATCTACCCAATGACATGTTATACCCATGTATGAATGTATTTGCCAATGATTAATCCATATATCACTATATATAGAAATACGTCCATTGATATTTTGAAATTCATTAGTTAAATATTTTTTCCCTTTTTCATATAACCTTAATATTGTAAGTTTTACAGTATGTCTAGACACCCTATTCATACTACGATTTAATGTATTTTGACAATAATTAATAAAACCAAATTTTTCAATGAAATTAAAAAATAAGTGTTCCATTGAAATCATTTTTGAATTTTATTCTTTATTTTTAGCATCACTATATTGAAATGATTAAGAAGAACAAGAAGATTGATCATACCTCGGCATTTGCATTTGAATTTTGTCAATTCCAATGAAATTTGCATGTTTTGATCGCATATGCTTCGTGAATGGTCCATACCCATCATGTTTTTTGAATTTATAAGTATGTTGAGAATAATTGCATTTCACTATATAGTCACCACTTTCTGTAACTCCTTTGTGAAGTGATTTCTGAAAATATAGTGGGCACGTGTATTTTATTCTCCATCGAGAGATTGGCTCTCTTGAGTAGAGAAATCCACATGCTCGTTTATTGTGGATTTTGACTTGCATTTGACATTTTCATAATTTGTAATAAATAAACTAATAATGAGAAATTTAGATAGTATTTGAGAATTAAAAATAATAATAATATAGACTAATTTAGAATTTGAGAAGAAATTGAGAGAATAAAATTATAGATAGGAGTTGAAAGAATATAATAAAATTATTGTTGAGAGAATTAAATTATTAAAGTGAATATGTATAGACAAAATTTAAAAAAAATTATTAAATAAAAAAATGTCAACTGCTTTTCAGCCAAGACCGTTGGCTGAAAACGGTCTTGGCTGAAATCGGAAGAAATGCCTCCAACCGGCGGTTCCTAATTTTATTCCGATTCAGTTTCAGAACCGGCGGTTTCTAATTTTATTTTTAATGAAACTGGAATCGAACCAGATTTTCTTAAGATAATGAAATAATTTATTAATAAAATACCATGAAGATGTAAATATGCGGCAATTGCGAGCATTTTTAACTTTTCAATTTTCTTGTTCACTGCAATGATGCTTGCTTTATTTTTTAGAGCAAAATAAATTTTCATTATATGCAGCTTTTGGTATACTGCACTGATGTTTTGCTTCTTGGTATAATCTTTGATTGTTTAATATTCTTGTCATATTACTATTATTGTCCAAAATCAATTTTTACCAATTTGTATGTTGTCCGGGCACATCTATGGTACCCAATGGTATCTAATATCATCGGGGTTCAAACATGCAACTTTGACCATTAAATATGTAACTTAAATTATTAAATATGCAAACTCTACCAACAAAAATTGTAATTTTTGAAAACATGAAACTAATTTCATGTTTATTGATAAAGTTTGTATGTTT
>SKCR01011879.1:0-35798 GCA_019454045.1 Zanthoxylum bungeanum | reverse complement strand
TAGAGTTTAAATTTTGACAAACATATTAATTTGTGCTATCAGTTTTAATATTGTTATAATTGTTTTTGATATGTTTTCAATGATTTCTCTTTGTTTAGTTGACTGGATACTTGTATGTATATTTTTTGCAATTTGCGCTTCACCTTCGTTAGGTGCGCGTCTAGGCCCTAGGATTCTTTGCGCCTCAGTGCGCCTTGTGCTTTTGACAACACTGATTTCCTCTAAGCTTTTCTTAGTGTTGTGACTGTTGTCAAGTTTATTCATGGACTTGGGGAATCTCCTATCCAAGAACAAAAGGGGAAAAAGGAACAAAACAAACTACACGTATGTGTGCGTGCCCGCCACACACACACACATATATAATCATCCTCATTTTAACCTGTCCTTGGTCACAAGGCCATGGTTTGGAGTATTAGTGTTATTTTGTTTAGCTTGTGTGCATGTTATCTCTCATGACTTTCTTAAAAGCCTCCATCAGAATCGACAGTAGGGCAATTGCTTAGAATTTAGTGAGTTATAATAATTTATAATTTTTTGAAGTACTTGATTCACTTCTATATGCTAGCTAGTGTTCACCTCCTTGTTGCTTTTCATTCAGGAGGAGATTGAGATCGAGTCCAAGGTATTACGTGTTGGAAAGGCTGTTGCTGTTGTCAGTGTTGAGTTCAGAAAGAAAGCTACTGGGAAAATTGTAGCCCAGGGGCGTCATACCAAGTACCTTGCCATCTCTAGTAAATTGTGAATGTTCTATAATTTTTTTGTAGCCTTTAAATAAGATGTCTTTTTCATCATGCAAGTGCCTCTTATAGTATGCTACACTTATTTCGTTCATGGTTTTATAAGTGAGGTCCAATTGAATGTCCTGTAAGATTGACTGATATGAAAGCTTTTTAGACTTTGCTTTCCATATACGTAGGTGTCCACTTTATAAAACCATCCCATCAATATAAAAGAGAAAATTGTTCTGTAAACTTACTGCTGGTTGCTCTTTAGATACAGGGACGCACCCATGTTTCAATTTATTTCCATACACTTTCTTGGTGATTGTTTCTTTGATTTAATGGAGTTAGTAGTGTCTATTGAATAATTTCCATCTACAGGTAGGTCTGCTATGGCAGTTTTGTGATTCATGTATTGCTAGTCCTAAGTCCGGACAAAAGATGAGAGTTGTGTTAATTTTCAGTAATCTAACATAATATGTGTCAAATCGAATTTTTATGACATACTATATAAAATAAATGGGCAAGTATGAAACTAAGACCAAAGGGAGAAATGACAAAAAAATCTAAAGTTGGTTTGAGAATGTCTTTTATGGCATTGAAAGTGCTTGTAAACACTTGAATGCTATGCTATTTTCCCTAACAGATCAAACTTGTTTTGTGAAAGTTATTTTCAAAACAATCAAGATTGTTTTTTTCTCCAGGGTAGTTTCTCACATGGATGGTGCGACTCGAACTCATGCCATCAAGAGATGTAGGCATTCAAACCTCACCTATATTACCATCAGGCTAAAACAGCTAGATATTATTCTACAAATCACCATCACTGGCTTTCTGTTTTAGGTTCATTGGTACTAACTTGAACAGAGAATGAAGTTCACCATCATATGTGCATTGCATTGGGATGAAAAATAGAGACTGTGATTGCCGAGGTAAAGGTTGATGGAAATTCGCCATAACGTTTATATGCCATTTGCTTTTCTATAAAGGGAAAAAACCAAACAGTAAGCAATTCAAAATTTGATTAGGCCACCAGTAAAGCCAGGATTAGCAAGTTGTTTCTCTGTCTTTTTCCATTCTTGTCTGCTCTGAAATGTATGGCTAACTTGTTACTTTAGGTGAAGGTCAATCAAGTTGCAACTAGTTAGATCCATTCTTCATTATTCCTAAAGCATCTCCCCAGTTAATCGTGTTTCTCATGGTTCTCCTCCCAATTCCCCCGTTGCCTTTCCTCATCATAGCTGCAAATTCCCCGTAATCTATTTGTCCATCCTGCATCATGTTGAAGAAATAGCAACTTCAGAAGAAAAAAACATATAAAAAAAGACCTTATCCAGTTTCACAGTAGGATGATGCCAAAGCTGTAGTGAGCTTGTGGCACCATATTGCTGCTAGCATGGTATTTACAAGGAGGGGAGGTGCAGGATCCATGCTTTCAATTCTTACAGCAACAAACATTTCCTATAAAGGAAAATTTTAAAACATTTGCATCTCTCTATTTGACATTTGCACAATGACGTATAGAATGAGAGAAGCTTCTATGAAAACTTGTGTCATTTTCTCAATGACATAAGATTACTTTTGGAACACTCGTGAACAGGAACCTTTAAAGAAAATACTTGTACCTGGGAAGAACCTTTTTAAGAAAATACTTGTTCCAGGGAAAATTAAACGATACTACATAATTTGAAAAATATGAACAGCCACTGGAAGTCTTGTAAAGGTCAGGCTAAGAAGAATAAGCTTACATTATCTTGATCAATTTCTTTGACCATGTCATCAAGGTGGAGCTCACTTAAACCAAATTCTTTGCAGGCTTGTTGAAGCTCATCAATGGTTATGTAACCACTACTGTCCTTGTCAAAGAATGAGAAGGCAGAAACTAAATTCTCCTCTCTCTCCAACTTATTAAGGTGCAAAGTAGCAGCAAGAAATTCACCATAGTCAATCGTACCACTGTTGTCAATATCTGCCTGCCAAACGCCCACAAATATATATTTTTCACATCACAAAGCTCAAATTAAAATAAATTTTATTAGATAACTGACTGAAATTTTTCTTACTGCATCCATGAGATCCTTGATCTCAGATTCCATAAGCTGAGAGCCCACTCGCTTCAAGCCATCTTTTAATTCATCAAATGTTATTGTTCCACTGTTGTCTGTGTCTATCATTTTGAACAACTCTTTCAGACCTCCAATTTCTTCTTCATTTAGCCTCTCAGCAATGACCTACAAGTCAGTTAAGTGTATTATTATAAATAGAGTTACCGTCATCTATATATATATGCAAACCTGTTTCATTTTAGTGTAAACCTGTTTCAGTGTTCAGGAATATAACAGCAAATTTCATGATTGTTATCTCATTCTATCAAAATATGTTTTAAGTATGGAATTGCAGACACTTCACATTATCAAACTGGTGATACTGAATGTGGTGAACGTGTTATAGTGATAACCTATCCATATAGTATACAGGCCGATATACATAGTTCCAAGTCTTTGGGTATATTGGGCCTTGACAAAGTATATACAACTTACTAATGTGAACACACAGGTCATCTTTCATACAATTGCTTTTTCAAGATCGTAAACAAACTCATAACCCTTCCTGACCAGGAAAAAGAAATGATTATGCACAGTTATGCATGGAGTCAGCAAACCAAATGATTTCGTCTGAACTGTGATTTAAACCAATTAAGTGTACAGTAGGAAGGATTTTTCATGTTAGCTTTGGACATGGAGAAATTAATACTAGGGACTAGTCACCAGTTCAAGTCTAAGCATTGCTTTAGGCAGCATCAGATGTAGCATTGCCTTCAACATTACGCTATTGCAATTGTAAAGATATGGTTTCATCTAACAGGAACCAAGACTTGAGATTATCAGGCCTCAATTTGAGAGTCTTATTGTTTTAAATGTAGTTGAAACTACTCACTTGATAGTCAACCTATTTAATATAAAAGCAACCAAAAAGTTCAAACTTAGTTAACGATAGAAAGATATAAACGGCATCTACCTGTTTGCGAGTAACATCAATGTTAACAATAGAGTGAAAACAATCAGATACCGAAAAAAGGAAACAACCATATGGGTAGTAAAGCCTTACACGCAAAGCCATTTTCTTTAGCTTGTTCATTGCAGAGAAATGCTTCAAGCGTGACAAGACTGCTGAATCAAGAGGTTTGTCTGGGGCAACTTTGTCATCTACAATCCATGGGTGGCCTGACGTAAAGTGTGATATTATCTATTAGCAAATACAATGGTAAAATTTTGGTTCAGCAACATCTTCTATGAACCTACCATACTTCCTTGTTTTAACAAGTGAAAGAGACTTACAGAGGACTTCATGTGCAGTTAGCCTTCTCTTTGGATTTTGATCAAGCATTTTTCTTATCAGATCCTTGGCACTTTCTGAAATACTAGGCCATGGTTCAGAGACAAAATCTATTTTTCCTTCTAAAATCTGTCGGAAGATCCCGATTTCAGTTTCTGGGGTCATAAGGGTTGCAAAAGGACATTAGTGATGTGATGTTGAAATATAGATAGTAAATTCGTCAAATAAACATTGTCTAGCATTTGATTATTCATCAATTATGATCTTAGAGATTAATACCTGCCCAAAAAGGTGGAACCCCACTTAACAAGATGTACAAAATAACACCAGCACTCCAAACATCAGCTTCAGGTCCATAATGCTTGCGTAAAACCTCTGGTGCGACATAGTAAGGACTCCCAACAACATCAGAAAAAGTCTCACCTACAATGAGATGGAACTTACCACTCAAATAACAAAAATACTAATAGAACATGTCAAGATCTGCAATCGCTGAACAAAAGCAAAAGTGCCAAGATATCTAGTTTCGAGGCTACTCTTCATTTTGATTGTCATCCCCCCATCCTTATCCATTGGCTTAATCTTCAATAGCTGTGGTGACCATAAAGCCAGATCATACTTTAATCTTCCTAAACCCCAAGGAAAAAGTTAACCAATCACACCCCATAGCAATTTATATAAGAACACCATTCACATAATAAAGATCTGAGGAAATTGAACAATTTCTACAAAATGATGATCACATACATTGTGATATAAAACTAGTAGTTTGATTGGAAACACAAATAAAGAACACCCATCTCCCCAAATATCAAGAAACATGCATTAACAAAGAAGCAGAGTAAGAGCAATATAAGAAAGAAACTAACCGGGCTTGTAGAAAACAGACAGGCCAAAATCAGTAGCCTTAAGAACAGCATCTTCATCAACACTAAGAAACAAGAAATTCTCAGGCTTGAGATCTCTATGAAAAACCCCAAGAGAATGGCAACCCTCAACAAAACCAACAATAGTCTTCATCAACTTAGCAGCTTCTCTCTCACTGTAATGCCCTTTCTTGACAATTCTATCAAACAACTCACCTCCCTCACAGAGCTCCATCACAATATGCACACAGGATCTGTCCTCATACGTGCCATGGATCATCACCACGTTCTCCTGCTCTGACAGATGATGCATTATCTGGATTTCTCTCCAAACGTCGTCGTAGTCCTCTTGGCATATAAGCTTCCGCTTTGGGATTGTCTTGCAGGCGTAGTTATGGCCTGTGCTCTTTTGGGTACATAGATACGTGGTCCCAAATTGTCCTTGCCCGAGCTTCTTCCCGATTGTGTAATCTTGAGTGAGGTTTTGGGTATTGTAAGGAAGTACCCTCGTGGGTTTTTTGATTGTTGATTCTGGGTTTGTGCTATTTGGTTTCTCCATTTTCTTGTTTTTGGTTTGTGATCTTGTGATTGTCTGACGATTGACTCTTGCTAGATTCTCGCTTTCCGCTTACAAATGAAACGACTTCAATCTATTTCTTTCTCTTCAGTTATGAGCTGGATTCTTTAATATGGATAAATAACAGATAGGTTCCCTAGTGTTTATCATTATTCAATTAAGGACATAGTTTTTTTTTTTTTTAATGTGTGTATCATATAGGACCATAATCCACATTTAAATTACTAGACTACCCTTTTTTATTTTGCTAGGTAATGAAATCATTCATTAATAGTATCATCATAAATGTTGAAGATTGATGTAATCCAGAATGAGCTTTGTTTGTTGGGTCAAGTTAACTTGAAGTTGTGATTGATTGCATGGTTTGGTCAGATTAGTGTATTTGAGACATTTTGGTGGATTTGGTGGATTCATTGGGTTCTGGAGTTTGGGTTATGCATGAGAATTTATATGAAGGTTTTATTATGTATAAGTCAAGAATGGAATGGGTCTTGGATGTGCATGGGCTGCCTTAATTGATTTTAGGCTTAATTTCTGAATGGTGCATTAGTAGTGGCGGAATTTGCGCAGTCTTCGTATTTTGGTCGTAACTTTCTCATCCAATGTCTGATTTCAGTGATTCAAGTTGCATTGGAAATAGAACTCATGGATCTACAACTTTTACATAAAAGTCCAATTCAAATCCTTCTTGGTCAAAATGCGAATGCAAGTTATCCATACAGCTTTTATGTTTTATATTTTTTAAAGTTATATGATTTTTAAGTGTTGGGCTGAACTTTAATTAAATTAGAAAGATCATGCACGGAAATTTAAAGGATTTTATGTGTTATTAAGTTTATTTTATTATAGTTTTATTATGTTTGGTTAGAATTAGGGTTAGCCACCTATTTAAATGGGCATTATTCATTGTAATGAAAACAACCTATCTTTTAATAAAAATCATTATTTTCTTGAGATTTGAGTAACCGTCAACTTGTTCTCATTGAATTTGGATTATCAAAGACTTGCTAACCCTTTGTGGCGCCCCCTTAGCACTTTAGGTTTCGGTTGCTTGCTCTTCAAAGGTTTAGAGTTTTGATTCTGTACTATCTTGGCTTTCTTGGGAACGATCTCAATCTCGTGTAGGTTTACTTGGCTTGTTCCAAACAGGTTCTCATCAATTGGTATTAGAGAAAATGTTCCAATGTCATATTTTATCCTTTTATTTTCGTTGTGTTTCGTTCATAAAAAAAAGTTTCATTTTTTGTTTCCATTCAGTTTTGCTTCTTGTTTTTGTCTTGTCTTGTTTCCATCGATTTTTACGTCTTGTGTTCGTTCTTACCTTGTTTCAATTCAGTCATTGTCTTGATTTTGTATCTTTGTATAATTTCCTTATATTCTTGAGTTATTAGAGTAAAAAAAAAAAAAATCAAACACAAAAAAACAGTTTTATCATCCAGAAAAATTTTCCAACCGCACACCAAATAAGTACTCGATGAGACGAATTCGATAGTTGCACATATCGATTTCAAAATCTTTGTCAAATATTAGTTACAGATTTAGTCTAGTTTCATTTTCAGTTTGTGTTCTTGTTTTGATTTTGGCGTTTTTTAGTCGGTTTCTTTGTGGGTTTTTTTCGTATTCTTAGTGATTTTTTGAGTCTTTAATCATTATTGGTGTCTTGCAAGTAAGAGGTTGATTTATATAATAATCTGATGGACAAAAGAGCATTTATCTTGCGCATAAGATGCTTTATCAATAGTAAAATGTGTAGTATGATTATTAATAGAGGAAATCATACAAATTTAGTTAGCACTACCCTTGTGTAAAAATTTGGATTACCATTAATACCTATTGATAGACCTTATAAGTGGATGAGTGATTTTGGAGAGTTCGAGGTTGATAAGCAGGTTGTGGTAAGTTTTGCAATTGGGAAGTATGTTGACCAAGTAGTGTGTGAGGTGGTTCCTTTGTGTCATACGCATATTTTTTGGGTAAGAAAATCCAATAAAGTAGTTTATGATATGGATAAGAATATGTATAAATTTAGGTATGGTGGAAAAATATCAAGTTTGCTCCTTTAACCCTACAAGAGGTCTATAAGGAAGAGTTGTACATGCAAATGAGTGAAGAATGGTGGGCAAATAGAAGGAATGTGATTGCTCAGTTTATAATGTTTATAGGAGAGCTTCCAGAATTGACAGATAAAAAGACATTAGAAAATGTGAAGTGAAGAATGATATGAGCACTGCCTTGAGTAATGGAAAAATGTTGATGTTTCAATGAATAAGAGTGAAGTGGTTGATGGTGTAGATAATAGTGATGATATTGATGTGAGCGATAACATCAGTGATGCTGATTTGGTTGTTCATAATGCCAATAAGGTGCTTGAAGTTTCTGTTGAGGGTGAATATCATGTGGAGCAATCTGAATTTGGTTATAAGGCACTGAGTTATGAGGTCAAACAGTGCATGTGGCGAATATGTAGAGTGTGGTCAGATTATGGATGAGTGTGTTGATTGTTTGAGGAAAGGACATGAGCATATTGAATTTGTTTTAAATGAGGTTTCAAATGTGAATTTAGTTGGGAATCTCTTTGGGGTTGCAAGTGCAGTTAAGAATGAGAGTAGGAATGGAGAGATTGAGATGGGAAAAGTATTGAATAAAAAGTCATTCTTTGACTTTATTGACTTTTGCTCACCTTAACCATTCTTTTCCATGTAATTTTATTTTGTTCCAAGATTGTCATCACATTGATCTTGTTATTTTTATCTATGATCGAGGTTTGGTTTCGAGGGCGGATCCTTTTCAAGAGAGGGAGAATGATGTGATCCAGAATAAGCTCTGTTTGTTGGGCCAATTTAACTTGAAGTTGTGGTTGATTGCATGGTTTGATCAGATTGGTGTATTTCGATCATTTTGGTGGATTTAGAAGATTCTTTGGGCTATGAAGTTTGGGCCATGCATGAGACTTTATATGAAGGCTTTATTATGTCTAAGGCAAGAATAGAATGAGTCTTGGACGTGCATGAGCTGTCTTGATTAATTTTGGGCTTAATTTCTAAATTGTGCATTAGCAATGGTGGGATTTGCACAATCATCGTATTTTGGTCATAATTTTCTCATCTAATATTCGATTTCAGTGATTTAAGTTGCATTGGAAAGATGACTCATGAATCTACAATTTTATAATTTATGTAAAAGTCCAATTCAAAATCCTTATTGGTCAAAATATGGATGCAAGTTATCCTTACATGGGCATTTTAGCTCGAATACAACACTCGAGATATACTAAAAATCAAGTGTAGTTATAACAAAACCTAATAGCTACTCGCCTGGTATTTCCAATATCATATCAAAAGTCGAATTCACACTTAAAAAACTATTAAAGTTCTAGAGGACTTGCGAGACTGACATGTTCTTCTCACCTCATGCCCATTACATCTCATGTCTATTAACTGATACGTCATAGTACAATTTATTACAATCCACCCTAATTCATTTAATTTCGAAAGTGCACCCAATGTACTCTCTTATCGGGTACTTTATTTGAGCGACTTGTTTAATAATTATATCGGGTTCAGATATAGAATTTTTGACACACTCAATTACGACACAATTAACTAGTCAATTATATATATATATATATTGTCCAATCTAATTCAATAAAATATGTTATATTTATTATATTTTTAGAAATCATTTTAATTGTATTTTAAAAAAATAGATTGGAATTTAATTAGATAAGTACTACCACTTTCTTATAAAATATATAAAACATGTTAAAATATGAATTTTTTTTTTTAATATTAAAATATGTTAAATGGTTGATAAGATAATGACACAATAGTAAATGAGCTGAATTAATGTTTGAGATGTTTTATACGGATAATAAATAATTTCAATTTAGATCGGTTCAAATTTAACACGATATGAACACGATACAGTAATTTAAATTATCACCTCTAATTAAGGGCTTATGTGATAGAGATGGACAAACTTTGTCATTTGTATTTGGAACTGAATAAACGTTTTGCATAATTTTTTTCTCGGAAATAAGCAAATTCCAGCTTGGATTTGTACGTCTTTTTTCTATGGGCTGGTTTTTGCACAGTTGGCATTTTTGTAATTGTTCAATTTTTTGTTCTTTTATTACATTGCCCCGTTTTGGATATTAAGAATAGGATGCTAAAAGAGATTTGTTTTTATTACAAATGAATTATTACGAGTAAATTATTAAAAATAAAAAAATCCAATTTAAATTAGGGTTGGCAAAATAAATGAACGAATAGATTTGTATCGAATCCTAAACGAATTGAATCGAAATGTGATGGATTCGTATTCGATTTGTTTATTAAACGAATCAATATAAATATTCGTTTAATCATGATATTTTTTAATATCATAATTTACCATAGTTGATTTACATTAATTCTTCATAAATATATACATATAAAATATGTAATTAAATATATATATATTAAAAATACAACACTAAATATCAAAAATATTATTTTTTCTATAGTAATTAGCCATAATTTCTCGAATATTAATTGAAAAATAAAATAACTAGTAAAAGAAAATAATAAAACAAATAAACGAATTCATGAGCTTAAATTCTTATTTGATTCGTTTAATAAACGAATCGAATCGAATCGACTTATTTAATCCATTTTTTCAAACCCATATTCACTTTAAAGCGAATCGAATCAAACGAATAAACGAATTCTGACCCAAATTATCACCCTAATTTAAACGAGTCAATCCCACATTATAGAGAATTTTAAAAAAACTACAATGTGATGTGACATATGAATGGATTCAAATTAGAAAGATTCCATTTACACAGGAGATCTGAATAATTAATAGCTTTTGTATAATAATTTAAATGAAATTGAATTTTAATTATGAATTATTATTAAAAATATGTGTCAAAATATTATAGAAAGTTAAGAAAATCTCAGTTCTATATTAAATTCAAATTCTTACACAACATAAATTTAATTAATTAAGCTGACTCATTCATTAATTAATATCAAACTGAATCGCCACCGAACTAAATTTTAAAAAACAAAACTGAATGGTTCCAAATTTCAAAATTGAATGATTTGAAATTAAATTAAAATTTGATAAAAATTAAACGGAAACTCAAATGCTACCCTTATAGAAGAGGACTTATCTTCCCACCTCCCCTTACACATTTTACTTTTTTGTTCTCCCTGTAATTCCCTATTTACCCTTTTCCTTTTACCAAAATTCCATTTTCAACTTTCAAATAAACTATATAAATCTAATTTTATTTATTTATTGATATATACATACATATATATACAATATTATATATAACATATTTTTTGATAAATTTAAAACATATATATATAAATAACATATATATATATATAACATATTTTTTGATAAACTTCCTCTTTTTTTTTTTCTTTTAAAAAATTTTTCAAAAAATATATTTTATAATTTAATTTTATTTGGTTAAATTAAAAATATTAATATATAAATAGTATTAATATTTAACACTACTTATACATTATAAAAATGTTTTCATGTATATTAGAAAAATCAAAAAATCCAAAAAAATTATTTTATGAATTAATCTAATCTATGTTTATTTTATGAATTAATTTTATTAACAAAAATCAAAAAATTATAAAATATTTCTCATAGATTTGAAATAATTAAAAAATAATAATATAAAATAATTAAAAAAAAAAAAAGTTCGTCCCCTGGACGATCCTATCGTCCAAAGGGATCTTGGACGATATGATCGTCCAGGCCCAAGGGGGTCCCCCCCGGGGACGATCCTTACTTCCTCTTTTTTTTTTTCGAAAATAAAAAAATTTATATTGTTTAAATTAAATTGTCACGTCCTAGTAACTCAACACAACTTTAAATTTAATATATATATATATATATATATATATATATAATTTTTTAAAATTATTAAACTTTTTTTTTCGAAATTAAAAAAAAATAATATATAATAATTAAAAAAAAAAAAAAAAGGGAGGGGGGGACGATTGTTCCCCTCAAAAGGGGAACAATCGCCCTGGACGATCATCGTCCAGGGCTCCAGGCCCCAAGGGGGATGATTCCCTTGGGGCCAATTTTTGGTTTTTTTTTTTTTTTTTTTTATAAATTTCGAAAATAATAAAAAAATTATATTGTTTAAAATATTTTTTTTATACATAAGTAGTTTTAATTAAATTAAAATGAATTAAAAAAATTAAACGAATAGATAAAAAATATGTAATATTTATTAACAAAATAAAAAAAAAATAATTAACATTTTATTAATTATTAATAAAATATTTAAATTTTATAATGTGTAAATTGTTTTTTTAAAAAAAAAAGGGAATTGTAAATATTGAAGGGTTTTTTTTGTAAATTCCAAAGAGAGAGAGGGGGGAGGGGAATGTGTCAGTTGTCAGTTGGGGGGGAAGATCAATTTTCCTTATAGAAACTAAAAACCAATAAAATTTATTTATTAAGTCTTTAATAAAATTAATAGGTTAATTCAGCAAAATCCGACGTACATTTTAACAAAATGATTTTGGGGAAATCAAATTAATTAATAAAAAATAACGAGTCAGTGACTCGGTGGTATTCTTGTTTCTTATGTTTTTAATATATTACCAATCTGCCTCTTCGGGGCCCATTTAGGCCCACTGAGTCTGGGGTGAATTTTTTTTTTTTTCCGGATTCACTTTTGATTTTGAGAGTGAGAGAGCTCGGCTATGCTTGTTGATTGGTGCAAGTCACTACTATTACAATTTACCAGTTACAAGAAATGCTAACATTCTTTAAGAAACACATGATCATGCATTTCCATTTTTTTTTCCTTTAGCTGACAATAATACAATAAACATTTGATGTAGGGATAAAAATCTCCTTGAGGATGGGTATGATACGTTAAAGGCAGGTTAATAGATATTTTTCTATACCTTTTTCAAATATAGGTCAAATTTTCGTGTGCACGGAGACCAGATACATGATTGTGATTTTATACCTCACATAAGCGCACATGTAATATAGTGGCTAATAGTCGGATATCGTACTCACAATGACTTATTATTTCTTTTATTAATATTAAAACTAACCTACTTAACTAGAGCTAAACAATTGATGAGTGAATGAGTTGATTAATCTAAAATTGATTGAGATATTAAATAAAGAGCAAATAATAATTTAAGAGATAAACTTTATATTCGAGAAGAACCTAGAGTTGTAACTTCACCTAAACACACAAACTATGAACTCATGCACTTTTCATTCAATTGAGTTGTTACGAATTATTAACCTAGAATATTAAACTATGTACAAGCCTCTTTCAATGGTCAGGTAGAAATATTTAATTTAAACCAATTAATTATATGTCTATGTTCATTAATTCAGACCAAATTCTTTAAGGTCATGTTCTATTAGTGGCTACGCATATCCTGCAGTTATATGTCTATCTTGTAAGGAAATCTATTTAAAAGAACTAGATCACGCACTATTATTCACACGGCTAACCCAAATTCCATGTAGGAGCGAAGCAGAGTTTACCATTATGCCTATGACGTCGGCGACCATGACACTGTTGAGCTCGCAGCTCGTAAAGAGTACAGATTACTCACAGGGAACTAACCGAAGAATAAAGGAGTCTCCACCCAGTATAAGACATTGGGAATGATGTAAGGCCGCACTACACCACTCACAAGGTCGATTTTAAACCCGTTTGGGTTCGGAATGGTCTCTTACTGATGCCAGTATAATATCAATGTTCGAAAATAAGTATCATCATGCCTTATAATGCAAAAATCACATAAAACAGTTTAAAGAACATACAAACGCAAACATTAAAATAAAAATGGTAATTGAAGGTAGATAAATCGATATGAAATTAATTAAAGTTGGCTGGACATAAGCATGGCCGACCGGATATATAATACAATATGTATGTCCGGTCGAACTTACTGAAAGTCAGGTCGGATGCCCATGGTAATCCAGGATCGTTAAACACATGCAATAGAAATAAAAAGTAAAGAGCAGTAGGAAAAATAATATAATAAATGAATAATAGATAAACAAGAAGAAATCATACCAAGTAATATGAAGACAATAATATAAACACAAACATATGTAAATAAAAGGAATTAAAGCAACAATTCTTTCTTTGGTACATGAAGTTGTGTCCCAAAGTACAAACCGTACTACAATCCATTCGGATTCGGCTACCAAATTTACGTCTAGGTTTCTATCTGATATATCATAGGAAATCATACAGCGGATGTAGCCTTGTTTATGATCGCAATTAATTTATGACATATGCATGTCTGACCGGACATACAAGATGTTTGGCCGGAAATACTGTGTTAAAATAGTATATGCAGAATTAAAGTTTAAGGGCCCTCAGGTCTTATCTCATGTGTAACTCGACTCCGAGAACACGTTTGCGAGTTTTGGCTGATTGTTGGGTTTATCTACTGGAGAAAGATTTATGGAGTTTTAAAGCTTCTGTCTCGCTGCTGTGTGTGTTTCTTTGATTTTTGATAAAGGATCAATCAAATGTCTCAAAATTCGGATGTCTGTTGGTGTAGTTCCTCCTTTTTTATAGCAGTAGGATTTTCGCTTGAAGAAGGCAATAATATCTCTATTAAGGAAATAATAATTATGGAAGATGGTAATAAGGAAAAAAAGATAATTAGGGAAATTGGTTATGAATGAAAGAATCCGGGTTTGTGAAAGTTGGCTAATAAGGAAAGTGAGATCGAATCATTCTGTAAAACTAGAAATGTGACACATATCCGACCAAACTTAGGTTATGTCCGGCCGGATGTGATGGTTTATATCTGTTCGAATGTAGATAGTTCTTATCTATTATTTAGACTTTATAACCTTCCTAGAATATTCATGCGGTGTCCCTATTAGGAGACACATCATCGTGCCATCCAAAATTAAAAATGCCTATAGTCGCCCTCACTTTGGTAGGCTTGTGCAATGTGTGATAATGACATGCCTAACAAATTCATGCATGCATTTTTACTTACCTGACTCACCAGGCATCGCCGGACTTACCTAGTTGTGTTGATGCTTGTCGATAGATGGTTGGTTGATGGACCATCAGGTCTGATGCTTTAATCGGTTAAGGTGCTTAGACCTGTGTTGGGATGAGAATGAGCACCCGGGCCCCTCGATTCTTCGATCGATTGAGGTACTTTGACCTGTGTTGAGATGAGAAAGGACGCTCGAGCCCCCGATGCTTCTATCGATTGAGGTGCTTCGACCTAAGGTGTTTCGACCTGTGTTGTGAACTTTTTTGATTGATATCTGGACCCTCAGGTCCTCCGATACTTCAATCAGTGTAGTGAGATGCTCTGATCTCTCAGTCTTCATTTATGACTGTGATGGTTGATAGATCCGCAGGTCACTGATGCTTCGATCGATTTGTGAGCTGTTCGATCTCATCCACTCTTGGATTTATACTTTGGAAATTACAATTCGATGTATTTCTTGGATTCCTAGAAGTAGTGTCTCTTTTGTAAATGGACTTCGCCCCCGGTTTCTTATTCTGAAAAATCAATGTCCTTTCTTTTTAAGGGTCCAATGCAAATTTAGCATCCGATATTGTCTTCATATCCAGCTTGATTCAGTTATATATTCGATTGGATTTATTGAAATATATATCTGACTGAAATTGATTCGTGGATATAACAACCAGACTCCTCCTCTTTATTTGGCATCGACACCTCTGTTTTCAAAAACACATCTCCGCTAAAAAAAACCCCCAAAATCCTAATCTCTAGCTCGTATTCTCGAGCCATCAATGGCTTTCTTGGGCCTTCCCGCTTCAGAACATGGTCCTGAAGATCCTGATCTTCCACATCTTCCATTTGGTCATAAGTATGGGGACGTTGTGCCTATACATCTTTCTTTAGGAGACTATGCATGCTATCAGGTTGAACCGGCAAGTCTTTTTTTCCTTCATTTTCATTTCACAATTTATGGGTTTTGAAAGTTGATTTATATATGGCCGGAGATACTGCGTATCCGAGCCCAATTTTTGATATCTAACCGGTTATAAACCTACATCCGACGAACATATCCGAAGTTATACATCTATGTCCGGCAAACCTCTCACTTGATGCCTTTTTCTTGAAAGCTAACGGTAATTCTGCTAGTGTTCGAATATGGTATGCAAGCCAACCCTTGAGGTTCAAGATCAGATTGCTGCTATGGGGTTCACATCATTCATCTGCTCCATTTATACTTGCACTAAAAAACACGACAAAAGAGGATTGTAAGCTTTAGTGCAGCGGTGGATGGATTCAACCAATACCTTTCATCTTCCAGTAGACAAGATGATGATCACACCATGGGCCTTCGCTTATCTAACTGGTGTTCCTTGTGAGGGCCAGCTACTGGAATTTGATTGTAGTATATTTTCTTCCATCTTTGAGACGAAGCATTTTCTTCACTTACTGAGGTTCACCTCTAAGGTCCGTTCCTGGGTTATTGCTTATTAGGATCTTCAGACCCATTGGGAAATGAAGACTCCTCACGGCATGTAGGAGGTTGAAAAACTAGTCCGATCATTCTTGCTACATATGTTTGGCTACGCGCTTTTCGCCGATGCGGCCAGCTTGGTTGACTTATGACTTCCTCCTCCGCTCCGTAATCTAGATGCCTTGCGGGAATTGGATTGGGGTTTACCTGCCTTGGTAGCTGTTTATCTGGGACTAAACATGATTTTTTGATTGAGGGATGTCTTATGTCTGTGTTTCATTTTCCATTTATGCTTAAAATGATGACTAAAACTGATATTTTTAGGCCCAGACATATGAGCATGACCTTTCTCGATCTCTCGAGAAAAGGTTTTATTCCTCTGTGTGGCCCATTGGGAGGCATTGACCGTGGGTTCACTGGAGTCTCGTGGTTTTGAGGCACATCGAGCCTGAATGAATGGGCTCACTTGGGATCTAGTAAGTCTCCTCATATGATCTCACCCTTTATTGCTAATTTCTCTCTCTGTTTCTTATTTAACCTCACTGCTTTGTTCTTTCTCTTTTAGCTTGACCCAGCCTGGTGGGGGACCCCATTGATGTTTTGCCCGAGTTTATTGGTTCTTTCTTTGAGAAGAACAGACTCCGTCTACTTCTCTAGGGTATCAATCAAAGGTTGTGGTATTTGGGAAAGCGAGTGTTCTCGTGGCACATGGGCCCCCAAGCCCGTGGGATTCATTTTTCTCTATCTTCCACCATGTTTTTGGGATTGAAGATCGATGAGCAAGACTTGGCGATTGCTCTTCATGGCCTCCTTACTGACGATTTCCTTGTTGATGGGGACCACTAGCAATGGGCATGTACTGCTCTTCTTGGGTATTTGCCGTATATTGAGCCTCACCGGGCTACTCAGGTACTATTCTGCCTCTCCAATTACCTTTCTAAATCTGCATGTCCCCTACTAATATTGTTCTCCAATATAGGCCCAACTAATATTGTTCTCCAATATAGGCCCACAGGCGTCGTGGGGGATCTGGTGCTCGCTGATGAGTGGTAATAGATCACTATTTCCCACTCATTTGACTTAAAATTTTATTATTTTCTTGATTTTTGTGAATATTTTGATGTGTTTTGTGTTATTTTGTAGATAAATAAAATAACAGGACTCTCTGGAGGTAATTCGGGGCCAAAACAGCAGAAAACAGATAAAAATGGAAAAAATGTAAATTTCCTGCTAAAATACGCCGTGCTAAAATGCGATGTCTGCTAACATGCGCCGGAGACTGCTAACATGCGCCGGACACGTGGACCAATCAGAGAAGTTTTACTATCTTGCACCATTGCTAACATGTGCCTGCCACGTGTCAACATCTACTAACGTGCGCCAGACACGTGTCATCATCACATACTGCCGACACTCATCATTGAAACACGTCATTACTTACGTCATGCTAACGTCAGCGTCACGACGCGCACACCCTTACGTGTCACGACGCCAAGCCAATAATTGAGATAATAATTCTACCGACGCCATGTGTCACCATCTCGTGAAGCCAGCGCCACGTGTCTTCAATCAACAGCGCGTCGCGACACGTAATGTTTCACGCGTCGCGACGCGTGAGGTAAAATTTTACCTATAAATTGAGGCCGAATTTCATTTTTAAAACCAAAATTTCTTCTAAGAAATTCCTTAAGAATATTAAGAAGATTGTATCTTATTTGTTTATTTACAGTTTTCAGCATTTAATTTTATTTACTTTTCACAATAATACTTTCTTTTATTTACTTTTCAGTCTTTATTTTCTTTATTCAGTATGAGGAGGTAACTCCCCTCTGCTGGGGTTAAAGATCAAGCTTTTATTACTAATATTTAGATTAATCTCCCTTAATTATAATATATAAATTATTTAAAACCTGACTTAATGGGATACCGCCTTTATGATCGATTGAACTTAATCTTAAAATTGGTTTTAACCTGACTAAACATGGATATCGCATGTATGGTCGGTTGGAATTAATTATAAATTTGACTTAATCAGGATACCGCTTATATGGTCGCTTGGTAATATCATGCAAAGTTAATATATTATAATAAGAGAGATATCTAAAATAGAAGTAATAAAAGTGGATCCTCTAATCCCAACATTTTCTTTTATTGTATTTTTACCTTTTTAATTTTCAGCATTTACTTTATGTCATTTACTTTATTTAAGCTTTTACTAGCCTTAGATATGTGTCGTAACTAATCCCGTTATCTGGGGTTGTGATGAATTCCAATATCACTGGTTTATAAGGGGTTATTTTATAGTTTGGGTAATATAAAGGTTTATTTTTTAAGTCTTAAGCTTAATGCTTCTTGTTAACTGGTCATTAATAAGATTGATTTGGTAAACTTAAAATAAACTTGACAGATGAATTTTAGGTATCAGCCTTAGACTTAATAGCCCACGATCTTCTTTGAGGATAGATAATTCTTTAATAGATTTCCTTACATGATAGACATATACCTGTCGGGCGGGGGTAGCCACAATTGAAACTTAATCTTAATGAATTCAGGTAACTTGGTTGATATAAACATATGATTAATTGGGTTACACTGGGTATTTTCAGCTGACCATCGACATAGGCTTTTGCATAATTTCGTGTTCCAGGTTAGTAAACATATATATTACACAAACATTAGATAACCACTTCATCTTTAAAAAGATATTGGAAGGATTCACAACCCTAGATATTTTCTTAATATTGAATTTTTCCTTAATTTACTTTCACACTATTTTATTTATTCATCTTTAGTTTAAAGTCACCATCCAATAAACAACCAATATATTAGGTACTCGTAAGCATTTAACGTCATAAATTAATATCTAAGGTATTAAGTCCTCATGAGATCGATACATTTATATTACTTGAATGATACGTGCGCTTACGTTATACGTGTGTGATTATGCCGGTCAAGTTTTTGATCCTTTAATAGATTTCCTTACAGGATAGGAATATACCTGTCAGGCGGGGGTAGCCATAATTGGAACTTAATCTTAATGAATTCAGATAACTTGGTTGACATAGGAATCTGATTAATTGGGTTATTCTGGGTATTTTTATCTGACCATCGGAAGAGGCTTTTACATAAATTTGTGTTCCAGGCTAATAAACCGATATATTACACCAACGTAAAATAATCACTTCATCTTTAAAAAAATATTTGAAGGATTCACAACCGTAGATAGTTTCTTAATATTGAATTTTCCCTTAATTTACTTTCGCACTGTTTTATTTACGCGTCGCGACGCTGACGTCAGCATGACGTAAGCAATGACGTGTTTCAATGATGAGTGTCGGCAACATGTGATGATGACACGTGTCCGGCGCACGTTAGTAGATGTTGACATGTGGCAGATGCATGTTAGCAATGGCGCATGATAGCAAAACTTCTCTGATTGGTCCACATGTCTGGCGCATGTTAGCAATCTATGGCGCATGTTAGCAGACGGCGTATTTTAGCACATCGTATTTTAGCAAACAACGCATTTTAGCAGGAAATTTATATTTTTGCGCTTTTTATCCGTTTTCCACTGTTTTGGCCCCGAATTACCTCCAAAGAGTCCTGTTATTTTATTTATCTACAAAATAACACAAAAACGTCAAAATATTCACAAAACTCAAGAAATTATACAAAATTTTAAGTCAAATGAGTGGGAAATAGTGATATATTTACCACTCACCACTCGCCAACCTTTTGAGGCTGAAGAAGAGGAAGAGGAGATGGTTGCGATGGCAGCCCCAAGTCTTTTTAGTTCTAAGCGAGTCTTGTCTCGAGCTTTGTCTTCTAGGCAGAGACCTCTTACTGGTGCTGCTTCTACTTTTACACCAGTTCCTCCTCCCGGTGTCATTCTAGGCTCAGTAAGCTTCTTGTCGAATCGTCCGAGGGGATACCAGAACGACAAATTCAGACTTTGTCTCTCGATGGGATGTCACTACAGACCCTCACTCCTACTGAAGCTACCATGTAAGTATTTCCAACCATTTATTCATTTTCCTTATATTTTTATTTTAGTACCGATCAAGCTGTATTTGTAGGTCTCCAACGATTTTGTAGATCATTGCTATCAATTAGCGCAAGCGGCGAAGGAGGCGGTGAATACGCAAAGCTACTCCTACTTGGTACTTGTAAAATAAATTTAGTGTTGATGCATGTATGATTATGTAACCTTTTATGTGTTTTTACTCGAAAGGTCATCTAGAGGCGTAGGCTAGGGAGCTCCAGAAGATCCGGCATCAGTATGACTTGTTGCGCCAGGCGCGGGATCGTTAGTGAGAGGTGCGCATGAAGGGTTTACATTCCGAGGGTGCTCCCAGAGAGTCTTAGTCCTCGACATCAGGGGCCGAGGAACATGAGGAAGAAGATGAGTCAACTTCGGAGGAGTAAAGCGACCTGTCTCCTTTTTCTTTTGTGTGTCAAAATCATTTTGAAAAACATAGACTTTAAAGCCTTATGTACAAACTTAGCATTTATGAAAACATTCATTTTTTATTACTCTCAATTATTTCTCAAATATTAAAATGTAATTATCCTGGGAACATGTTTTCCTACTGTCTGGGCTACAAAATGTCTGACCGGATGTATAATCACATTCGTAAAAAGATGTATGGCTATCATTCCAGACATAGTATTATATCTGGCCATATATTTCTTGATGCCTTATAGTGGTAGAATACTTTCCAAAAGTAGGAATTCGGTTTTCCCTTGATGTTACCCCTAATTTATTCTATATAAGGCCTCGTCCCTGTTTTATTTGTGTGACATAAGTCACTTTCATTTCTTCTTTACCTCGAAACACCTTCTGAATCTTCTACTCTAACACTTCCGCCATTCGCAGAATCTCCTATCACCGCTGATTTCCTGCCGACCATATCTCATATCCGGCCGCTCATATTCGATATCTGGCCATTGTTAAGTTACTCTATTTATCTTCATGTATTGTGCTCTACAAGATCCTATCGTATCCCATATCCACAGGGCATCTGACTAGTCGCCCTCAAACTTGGCTTAATTATTTGCACTTTGTTATTTGTACCAAATTAAGATAGACAATACATTTCTGAAGGTAGCTTTAACATTTTGGGACACTGAGCATCATATCTTTCATTTCCATGGCCACAAAGTATGTCCATTACTTGAGGAGTTTGCTGATATTCGAGGTTTTGTGATTCCCTCATTTCACATTTTTGGCCAAACCATTTTCCAAAAGTCATTATCTGTATGAGGCCTTAGAAGTTTTTCTTTTCAATTTGGCTGAGATGGAAAGAGTGGTATCTTGTCCGATTGAACTGAAGGAACTGTTGGCATTGCTACATACATAGAGGTGGGATCTCATCACTGGAAAAGTGTTGTTATGTTATGTATCTTGGCTCGATATCTCTTCGTGGGTAAGAATAGTAGGAGAGGTGATTACTAGCTTCTTTACGTTATCCAGGGTATCCGATACAACTATAACCCTACCTTTATAATCTTGGCGGAGATGTTTCATGGTTTGGACCAAATCAGACATAATTCATCCCATCGATTCTTAGGAAGTCCTCTACTCTTACAAGTATACCCTAAATTTTTCTAAGGTTGTCCTGGCGGATTTTCAACCTAGCGGGATGCTATATTTTTGCTTGAGATGCCTTTTTGGATTTTCCACTCAATGAGCTAATACCTTTTTTTTAGTTGTGGCTGCAATAGAAGTTATGGCTCATCACTCCTCCACCGTCATCCATCTTCGCCTCATATGGACCCAAGCATCATTTAGCACGTGTTGTGGTCGAGAAGAATCTATTTTACGATGTATGGAAGGAGTGGCTGCAACAGGTGTCTAGTGCTAGGATTTTATGCATATGCCCATGGTGGTGTCTCCTTGATGTTACCATTGATTCCTTTGGGCATTGTGTGCCTCTTCCATGTCTATATGCCAATTCCTTCTATCTCTCTGCTAGGCTCTACAAGCTTGGAGTTGGTGCTTGGAACGCCAATCCGAATATTGTTTAGTACATTATATTTTATTATTTATTAATAAAATATCTACATTTTTATTTCAAACTGTATTAATGGTATTGTCATTATGCATATTAGATTGATGTATAAATATGCTAAGAATGACATCGACTTTAGAATAATCATGTAGTAATACTGGACACTAGGTGGTCCGACATTAAGATAACTATTACTATTATAAACTATTCTTAAAATATATATATACATATATATATATATATATATATATATATATATATATATATATATATATATTCCTAGTCATTGGTTTTGGAATACGGTCGAATTTCTATAACCTAGAAGACTAGCATATGTCGAATATTGGAATTGAAGTTCCAATGGTGTAACCCAATGTACCATGAGCTTTGGAAGCTCGTATAGATGTGTGGGTATTGGTTACCCGAATACTGAATGATTCACATGTGATTCCTAATAGTTTGAAGTATTCACCACCGTCAATAGGTGATATGTGATCCTTTGACTATAGGATAACATTGATTTTGTCTGAGATCCTCCATACTTTGATGCCATGTATGTCAAAAACCTTTCATGGTGTGGCCTCTACATGTTTGTTGGGTGTGGACCGATGCACTCGTTAATGAAGTGCAAATCAAGATAAGATTCGTCGGCCCGTATGTGTACCATAAGAGGTTTATGTATCAATGTGAGTAAGTCACGATTCTTAAGACTTTGGCCAAAGCCAATCACCTAGGGTGGATTGCATCAGTTGTAAAGAATCATGGACATGTCGACATGATATATACACCTCGAAAACTTGACGATGTATTCTATCTTTCCTAAGCACAACTCAGATAGCCTACGATGGAGGGATTGTTAAACATATATGATGACCTCGACTTGTATAGTTCAGAAAGGTCACTCATGTTTTTCGTGAATTCGGAGGTGGCTGAATTGCGTACATATTAACTAGGCTTATATGATAAACGTGTCTGAATTTATAGAGTCCCAATATGAAGTGTACTCGTTGAGCACTTGGGTATCCGATTATCTTAGATTATGAAACAAAAAAGAAAAAATGGCCTTATATATTTTTTTGAAATGACCGAAAATAACAAGAAAAATATTGACCAAGTATTTTCAATTTTATTTCAATAAAAGAAAATGATTTAATAAATAATTTGTAATGTAAAATAATTAATCAAATTAATGTTTATCACAAATCATCCAATAAAATCATTCCATTTAAACCAATCAAAATTGGACAAAAAATCCAATCAAAATAGGCCATTTAGCTTACTTAATAAAGTAAACTAGATATTTACTATTTAATTAATTTAATTATTTAACATTTAAATAATCTAATAATTAAATACAAATATCTCAAATATATGTATTATATTTACATTAAATAATCAAAATACATATATTAATAATAAATGTCAAATATCACAGTTCGACATTTAATAAATGACCGAAAGATCTCAAAAGCATGTATTTTCGTTTAACCATTAAACGACTTATAAATAACCAGTATTATTTATAAAAGTTGCCCTAGTGCCCTACGAGTATATCTCATTAGTGAGACTCTCTAGGTTCAGGCATATCCGTCAGAAAATCTAATTTCGTGTCCATAATCTACCCACCCGTAAATTATGACGAACACGGATAAAATCTCTAAACCATACAGGTCGAGGTCACTGTATACGTATAATCCTTCCGTCGCAGGTATCCGGATTATCCCAGAGATATAAATATAAACGTCAAATCTCTATAGGTATAATCCCGTCAACGATTCTATTAGCAATCTCTTAAATAACACTTAGAATTGATTTCTACAGTGTACTACGAGCCCATAGATTTAACAGATTGCTAATTCCATAATGGATACATATGCTCTGTACACAGAACTGACGGATCCTATCTTGATACACACAGGATATCCTGAGGATCAGTCCACACCCAACGACTAGGCGGAGGTATGATCTAAATAGATCGGTGATGTGACTGCCATCAAAGTGTGGAGGATACCTCATACATCTACAATGGTATCTCAAGTTGATGTTGGATAATATGACCCATAGCGTCACTATTTGCACAGAACATTGTGTTGCTGTAGCAAATTAACTATGTAACAAGGAAATTGCACTCTCATCATTTGTGATTAGATCACCATAGATATATAAATGAAGAGAGGTCCCTATGATTAGTTCCTGGATTGAGATGATATGAGACAGTATCAGTCCACGAAGGATTAATCATTAAATATCCCTAGCCGTAGTATTATCGAGACTGGACATCGATAATGCGGAATAGGCTAGTATTGCACTTGTGCGCGTTGTGATGGCACAACGACATAGTTCTCATATATATAAGTATTGGATACTTATGCAAGTGCGATAGGAGGTCGTGTTTCACCGATGGTACGGGAAACAGCTTCGCTCTGGATAGACCCCTCGGAATCCCATTGGTATTATGACGATGTGTCTATGGGAGGCCGAAATCAAGGTAGGTGTGTATAGTCTTAACCTGAGACTTACATCGCTAATGCTTACGACAATCGATATACTTTAGTTGAGGTCGTCTAGGACTGTAACCGGTTCTGTGTACGCCAATGCCGGGTATATTGAGAATCGTAGTGTATTGGATGTGATGTCAAGACGGAAGTGTCACTCCAGTCATAATGGAGATGATGTCACGCAGGATACGGTATTAGTGCTCTTAAAGTGATGCGCATCCAATCGTGATATTATGACCAGGTCATGAATATCCGATTATAGAGACTAGTTACCAGACATCCGATATGTGTTTCGGACGGGGCAGACACTTATCCAGCCCCAGCCCTAGCACGTGATTATCCGATACTGGGCCGATATACACAATACATTAGTATACTACGCTTGATACAGATCTTAATATTCTTAAATGGATATGTCCGGAGAATTGGGTAGACTTGGTGCTTTGCTAGGAGTCGACCTTGTCTCGTAAATCGGTAGAACGTAGTACTTGGTACGTACGTGATTCGGACACTCCGACGACCGTATTTACTGCCAGATTATCCGGGGATCTCATGGGTCGCTTCCCGATAATCCACCGATGACGCACAACTCGCACTCTTGAATAATCTGGGATTATAAAAGAAGAGAGAGAAAATTAATCTAGGATTAATAACGGAGATATTTTATCCGGGATAAAATGTCGTCTAAAGAGAGAGAACGATTAATTTGGAATTGATCGATGAATAATATATTCGATATATTAAATGAAATTAGATTTCGACGCGGAATTAAAATTAGATTTTAATTCGGGCAAACGAGTTAATTTAGAATTAATTCGTTAGCGACGTAAATAATAATTTCGCCAGGCGCAATTATTTATTTAAATTCGATTGAATTAACGTCGCGACGTAAGCTCGGTATTTCGGAAATATCGAACCCGAACGCGTGAGTGCACGTGGGCCCACTTTCATTTGGAAACGTGTGGGGCCCACATGACACATGTCATTTTAATGCTTTGCATGTAGATTGTGTACATTGCACTCAATGTCATTGCATGGAGTTTGAGTGTTTGACACTCTAAGCCATTGCATGTGTTGTGTCATAAATTTATTATTAATTTAATAAATTATGGCATAAATATAAATTGATTTTTGGTAAATCATTTTAATTAGATGACACAACTTCTTCTCTCTCAAAAACTCTCTCCTCTCTCACGAAATTGCTCACTGGTTTTGAACCAGTTTGGGCGTGAACAAGGGAAGCAAAGAGTGGATTTTCATGGTGAAAATTCAAGTGCTAGCACACTACGAGTCTTGCGAAGGTGGTAGGGAGGTTCAACCATGAGCCGGGATCCATCCAACGAAGCTAGGAGCTTCATTTCTTCATCTCAAAATTCAGATTATAGAGACAGTGGACTGCATGCAGTGAGCTTACAAGGCAGTGCGTTTTTGGGCTTGAATCGTCTCCAAATCGACATAACCGATCAATGTGAGTATTCCGCTACCTCCGTTGGTGTGTTCACACATTATTTCATGTCTTGATTTGATCTTGGGACCTTAGATAATTACCAACAATGGCATCATGAGCTAATGTTGCAAGCATGAAATTTGTAGGGTTTAAAATTTGGGCAAATGTGATTTGAGCATGATTTGAATAAATTGCTTTGATACCATTGTTGGTAATTATCTAAGGTCCCAAGATCAAATCAACAGTTGAAGGATCACTATGCTCACTCAACCCGAGAATATTCTTATTGACGTTGGTGTACCATCTATTAGGAATCTTCAGTGAGTCGTTCAGTGTTTATTCGATATAAACACCTATGTGTCTATACGAGTATCCCGAGACTCATGGTTCATTGATAAACCATTAGAATCCAAAATTCCAATATACGCCACGTACCGATCTCAGCGGGTTTACTTACTGACCAAGTAATTGTAAACCTTGACCAGGAACAGTTAAAGAATGATATTGTTATGATACTACTCAATGTCAGTTGCGACGCTTTTGCAACTGTATCATAACCAATCACTCTATGGTCTTTTACGTTTTTACCATATAATAAAAGAATGTATATTACAGAAACTGTTTACTTTATTCATTAATAAAATATATACAAGAGTATTTACAGGGAAATACATAAGAAATTAGCGCTCAGAGCACCAACCCTAACAACATATAGTACTGAATTATGTATTGGATGCATGATTACATAGCTTAAAGTTGAAATTAGGCTAATGAACTGTGTTATGATACTTTGAAAATATAAACATATTATGCTTGTAATTGGGTCAAAGATGTTCATGTTGAACATGTAACAATTAATTAGAGTTTGGAATTTTAGATTAAAGCTTAGAGCTATGGGTACCATTCTAGAATCACTTGACCACCTTTGGGTAAATTAGAATTGTTTATGAAATATTTCATAGTGGGATTCTAAATTGGTTTGTGCCTAGATTCAAACAAATGCATATATATTTTTAGAATACATGTATGTTAGTTGAATAACATGTGTTGATGGTGGTTATGATACTAAAATTGGATTTTAGGTGTATTTCAAGTATTAGGAGAAAATTGGAAGTGTTTAGTATTGGTTTGAAGTTGAAATTACTCATTGCCTAGGGCAGTGTCGCGACTCTGACCCCTCAGCGTCGCGACACCGAGCATCAGACCTAGGCGTGTCGCGATGCTCACCCTTCCGAGTCATGACGCCGAGACATTCAGCTCTCGCAGTTGCTCTCGCACTTTAGAGTGTCTTGAGGCCCAAGCTTTCGCGTCGCGACGCACGGGGCTGATACACACTGAAACTTCATTTTCTCCATTCCGGAGTTTTCAGACTCCATTTTGGTCCCCGTTTTTCCTACGGACTAGAAATGAAATGTTGTTTTACATAAAAATATTTTAAAATATACCAATACTAGATATCCATAGGTTAGATCCACTTCCACTGTGCGAGGTACCGATCTGACCCTAGGGGTTCCACATCTGCCCCAACACGGGTGCCTTTCGCACTTTTTCCCCGAAGAGCGTACTTTCCAAGGTGGCCCTCTACTCATTGTTTCTTGAACCATTTTCGTGAAAAAATGATTCGGCGCCGCATCTGGACTGTTACTATTCTCGAGTCTGCCCATACTCTAAACGACTGTAGGTCCCTAACTGCCCTTTGGGTTTGAACCCTGCATTGAAAAGACAAGACGATTTATGCATGCATGTTTTGAGTTTTCTTCTTTGGATACAATTGTGCATTTATGAACATTTTTAACTTTATTTCAATAAAATTTCAGAATTTTTCCCTGGTACATGTGCGAATACACTTATTGTTACATTAGGAAGGGTACCTTTGTCGTTAGTTGGTCCTTTCAGGTTTTCCAACTAACTATTTTTTCACTCTCTTATCCCTAGTTGTTGCTTAAACCGTTTTCGGTTTAACGTGATGCTCTTGTTTTTTGCTATGGCCGTCATTTATGGATTTTCAACCTAACGAGCGTTTATTTTTCTCTTTTCTCTTTTTTTATGCAAAGTATTTCTTTAGCCTGTCTAGGTTAATGGGTTCGGTGAACTCGTCACCTTCCAAATCTGATAATCACACCACCCCGTTTTTCAAAATCTTCTTAACCAAATAAAGACCTTCCTAATTAGGTCCGAACTTTCCCATAAGGTCCATTAATAGTGGTCTTGATTGTTTCAGTACTAGATCTTCTTCTTTAATCTTGCTAGGTTTGACCTTTTTATTGAAAGCCCGAGCTACTCTCTTATGGTACAATTAGGTATGATACAACACCCTTACTCTTTTTCATCTAACAAAGCCAACTATTCGAATCTCTTCTCGACCCACTCTAGTTCAGGTAAGTCTGTTCCATCATAACCAATATTGACTGCATCTCAATTTCTACTAATCATATCGCTTCCATTCCATATACTAAAGAATAAGGTTTGGCTATCGTCATCGTGCTTACTGACGTTCTATACCCCCATAATGCAAATATTAGCCTGTCTGCCCAATCCTTGTAAGTTTCTATCATTTTAGCTAGAATCCTCTTTAGAGTTTTTTTAGCGGCCTCTACTACCTCGTTCACTTGTGGTCTATATGGCGATGACTTATAGTGTCCAATCTAATCTTGATGTATCATGGCCTTGATTTCTCTTGAAATTGCTTCTCATTGTTTGTTACCACATGGTGTGGCATCCCATATCGACAAATGATGTTTTGAGCTATAAATTTAGCCATCTGTTTGGCTGTGATATTATGAAATGATTAGGCCTATACCTATTTAGAGAAATAGTCCATGATTCTTACTATGAATCGGTGTCCAATGGCTGGTTACAGTTTGATTTCACCGATCATATCGATATCCCATGTTGAGAATGGCTAAGGTTCTGGCAACCCATGTAGCTCTATTGGTGGTAGGTGATTTAGGTTTCTGTGGGCTTGACAATCGTGGAAACGCTTTACTAATTCCACACAATCTGTTTCTATGGTCAGCCAATAGAACCTTTGTCTCACGATTTTTCTTGACAAATTTAGTCCACTCATGTGTGGCCCACACACCCCTGTATGAACCTCTTCCGTCACTTTCTTGGCGTCCTTATCTTTCAGGCATTTCAACTGCACTCCATTAGGCAATCGCTTATACAAATTCTCATTTAGGCTAACAAATTGAGAATCTAACTTTTGAATGGCTAACCTGTCTTTCCTGCCAGCTCCTTTTGGAAATTCCCCTCAATCCAAGTAATTTTGGATGTCATAGTACCATGGCTTCCCATCTCTTCTTTCGACCTCCATGACCCTTCTTATTTCATAGTTAGGCTTATTAGTTGTAGTCAATATTAAGGGTCTCATGGTTAATTTCTCAGAATTCTCTCATGTAAAAACTAGAGTGGCCAGGACGTCTGCCATTTGATTTTATTACTTAAGAAGATGCTGGAATGTACACCTCGGGATACTTTGTATCAAGGTCTTGAGGTGAAACAAGTATGGCCTTAGCTTTTATTCCTTAAGCTCCCACTCTCATCGTGACTTCGAAGGTTAACCTTCTAGCCATAGGTAAAGTTTCGCGATCTGGGGTTACTAGTATGACTCTGATATCTGCTCCCTTGCAGTTCACGGCTCCGTCAAAGTAAATCTTCATCCTCGAAGAGCTATGATTTTTATCTTCCCATCTGGAAACTAAAATTCATACTTATTTCATTCAATAGGTTGTTGCGCTAAGAATTCAACCACGATGCGCCCTTTGATTACTTTCTTGGTGATATATTATATATTTAACTCGGTTAACAATACCAACAATCTTCCTAACTTCTCAACCAATGAGGGTCATGTCTATAGGTACAGTAACAGGCTCTCCATGGTGACTACATATATCTTGTAGGACTGGAAGTAGTGTCGTAGATTTCTAAAGTCTTATACTAATGCCAAACAGATATTCTCTTCTTCTTGGTAGCATATTTCATAGGGTAACATCTTCTTGTTGAGGTAATAGACTGCGTGTTCTACCCCCGTATCATCATCTTGTACCAACATCGCCCCCATCGCTTTGGGCTCTACTACTAAGTATAAGAGAAGGGGTTTTCTAGGCCTATGAGGTCTCAGGAATGATGGATTGGTCAAATACTTCCTAATCATTTCAAAAGCCTATTGGCATTACTCATTCCACTCCATAGGCTAATCCTTACTGAGTAGTTTGAAGATCGGTTCACAAACTGATATCAGCTTGGTGATGAACCAACTGATGTATTGTATTTTTCCCAAAAAATCTCATACTTCCTTCTTTGTCTTGGGCATGGGCATTGTCTGTTATTGTCTTGACCTTTTCTGGATCCACTTCTATTCCCCAGGCACCTATCATATGTCCCAAAAAATTCCCGGACATGACCCCAAACTTACACTAATTGAGGTTGAGCCTAAGATTATACATATCTACTCTTTGAAGGAATTTTTCTAATACGGCGAAGTACCCTTCTCGAGTTTCTAACTTGACCATCATGTCATCCACGTACACTTCAACCTCCTTATGCATCAAGTCATGAATAGGGTACTGACCATTATTTGATAAGTATCTCATGTGTTCTTTAGTCCAAAGGACATTACTTTGTAGAAATAGGTCTCTCACTCTATGATGAAAGTTGTTTTATGTTTATCCTATTCTGCCATGAATATCTGGTTGTACCCCGAAAACCCATCTACAAACAAATACATGGCTGACAAGGCTGCATTGTCTAATAGAATGTCTATGTGTGGTAGAGTGAAATTATCATTTGGGCAAGTTTAATTGAGGTCTCTATAGTCCACACACATCCTAACCATTCCATCTTTCTTTGGAACTCGTACTATGTTGGCCAACCATTCTGAGTACTTTACTACTTTTAATAAGCCCACCTCTACTTGCTTCTTCACCTCTTCCCTAATCTTATCAGCCCATTATAGACTCATCCTTCAGAAGTTTTGCTTTATAGGTCTCATATTTGGGTATGTTGGTATAAAATGATGTGATATGCTTCTGTCCACCACCAGTATATCTTTATACGACCAGATGAATACTTTTGTATATGTTTTTAACAGGTTTTCTAATTCTTTCATTTCTTCAAGGGTAACCTTAATTGCAATTAGTATATTATTTGGATTCTCACATTTACAAAGGTTAAATGCTTCTGTTTTAGTTGAATTAATGTCAAATATTCTTATTTCATGCAGGTTATGATATGTGCCAAAAGAAGAAAAATCAAGCAAGTAAGCACAATCATTATCTTATTAATTTTCAATGCAAAATTACAATCAAAGAATTTGGGTACATAAATATCTTCATAGTTTTCTTTGATTGTGTCAGAGTCTTCTAGCATCAAGTCTTCCAACTTGAATAGCTCTTCTTCCTATGGTGCTTTTGGTTCATTCTTTGATTTTAGTCCCTCGCTCTTCTCTTCCTTCTCTCATTCTATTATCAATTTCCCTTCCCAATCTATCATATCAACGAAGATCTCGAAGCTAGGCACAGTGAAGTCGTTGACTTTGCACAGTTCAGAAACCTTTTGATATTTTTCCTTCATAAACTAGTCTTCTAATCTATTTCCTTTCTTCATGACTTCCACTTTTTCTTCATCTGAACGATACCCCAGCCCTCTTCTAGTTGTCTGAGCATTGAAGTCTGGCAATGTCCTTATGCCTTGACCCTGCTACCTGTAATCCAGTATCAGGCTTGTAGATCATCCTCTCCATGATTCCAGCGACTTTAGGTTACTTAGAACCTTATAAATGGTTGTATGTTTAAAGCAGCTACAACATTGCCCACCTCAGCCCCAATGGTGATGGTTTCTCTGTTATGCGGGAACTTGATCATTTGATGCAAGGTCGATGGCACCCCCCAAGTTTGTGGAACCAAGGCCTTCCTAAAAGAAAGAAAGAGGTAGCCGGGATGTTTATTATTGTGAACCCGACCTCGTCTTCAAGAGGTCCTATATTTACAATGGTCGTGAAAGTACCTTTTATTCTATATTTACTATCATCGTATGTCTTGATTGTCATATCGAAAAGGATTAGCTCTTCCATTCAGATACTTAATTTGGGTAAAATCTTGAGGGGGCAAACATTAATGGAGAATCTGTCGTCCACCATCACACACGGGGTCTTTTTACCCCTAACTTTCGCTTTGATGAATAGTGGGCGGTTGTGGTTTCTCTATTCCATTGAGAGCTTTTCAGAGAATGCGATCACTTGTTTATTCTCTCCATGGACTATTATCGGATGACTATTATCGGGTCTGTGTCTGTGGGTACCATTATTTTGCCCAAGGCCTCGACCATGGCCCTCATGTGTCTTTGAGAGGAACATAATATTTGCCATATACCGATCTGCTCTCAAATTTTCTTTAACGTTGGAGTATCACTTCCTATTTTCCATTTTATTTCTCTTTTTCCTTCTCCATCTCTTCTATCCATTCATTTTGGTTAGTAGCTTCATTTTATAATTTTCCACTTCTAGTCATTTCTTTAACTTCATCGTCGTCACTGGTGGAAAACATCTCCAAAAACTCACTGCATTCTTCCGTTTCACTGTCGTTATTGTCTCATATCCCCATGACACATGTCTGTTGATGGAAGGTTAGTAAAACGTATTCTTCGGGTAGGCCATTTTTTATCATGTAGGTTTGTGGTGGTGGGACGACATTGTGGTTGGGTAATAGGTTTTCTGTTGGTGTTGGGTTGGTGCTTTCCGGGGTCAGGTATTTTATGGCTATCGATGAGGTATTGGATCTCTTATCTGAGGTAGTTATAATTATCGGTGTCGTGTCTATTCTGTTAGTGGAAATGACAGTATTGGTCTAGGTTAAGGTGACGGGGTGTGGGGTTTGGTAATGGTTTTGGGTATAAGGGTTTTAACAGACCTTGCGTACTCAATTTTTCGAATATTCTTTACAAAGGTTTGCCAAGGTTGAAAATATTTGGTTGCTGATAGTAGCGATTTTAGTGGGAGTGGGCTTGGCTCCAGAAGGCCCACTAGAAGCTCTTTTATTCTGCCGTTAAAATCTCTTATTTTCAGCTTCCTCTTTTTTTATATCCATGATGTTAGGGCAGTTGTGGAACCCTAGGGTCGGATCGGTGCCCCGGGCAGTGGAAATGGGTCTAATCCATGGATATCAAGTACGGTGTAATTTTAAATTATTTAATGAAATACTATATTCCATTACGAGTGTATAGGAAAAAACTGGGACTGAATCGGAGTCCGGAAGCTCCAGAACGAGAGAAAATAAAATTGCAGCGCACTATTGTGCGCGGGCGCGCACTGTAGCGGAAACATCAAATCTCCATTTTTTTTGTTTTCTTATTCAATTGTAACTTCATTTCCTTCAACTCATACTCCAGTGAGATGAAGGAATTAGGGTCTTTAACCCTAAACACTTCAAAAACACCCAAAATTAATTTTTAATTTTAAAACCAACATAAACACATGTTATAGAATAAAAATCAAGTTTTTCAAAATATCAAATATTTTTCTAAAAACATAAATTTATTCGAAATACGTATTTGCGTAAATTTTGAATCTAATACACAAACCATTTTAGAATCCCAATTAGAAATGTCTCATGAACAATTCAAGTCCACTTAAAGGTGGTCAACTGAATCTAGAATGGTAGCCATAACTCTAAGCTTTAATCTAGAGTTCCAAACTCTAATTAATTGTTACATGTCCAACATGAACATCTTTGACCTAATTACAAGCATGTTGTGTTTATAATTCTAAACTATCCTCACACAATTGATTAGCCTTATTCAACATTAAACTATGTGATCATGCATCTAATACATAAATTAGCATAGCTTTGGAGAAGATCAAACATTACCTAGTAAGCTTGATGCAAGATCCAATCTACCTCTCATTTTTTGAAATCGTCGGAGAACCTCCAAGGAGTGTAAGCTTGACTTCAAGATCCAACCTTGATTTCCAATGCTAGCAAGCTTCACTTCAAGATCTAATCTTGATTTCTCCTAATTGAAATGTTTTAGAGACCTCACAAGCTTCTCTAAACACTTCTCTAACTTAGGCTAATTTCTCTAAGATTTTGCTTGTATTTGAACTTGTAATTAAAACCTTCCTAAAGCTTGCTATTTATAGCAAAACTTAGGTAATTTTTAATTAATAAAAGTTGTAATCAACTTTTAAGTGGGCTTAATCTAATTTGTCCAAATATGTATAATTAGGTGTGACTAATCTCCATTGTCTCCCACTTTGATTTAATCCAATTAAATCAAGCCAAGGATTAGGAAATTGATTAGATAAATATTTACCACCTTGATTTAATCCAATTAAATCAAGCCAGAACCACCTATTATTACATACTTAGAATTACCATAATATCCTCAAATGGTATAGATAATTATGATTTTACAATTAAGCCCTTGTGTAATTATTGAATTAATCCAATTACGTCAAAGTAAATAATCAATATTATCCAAAAACACTTGATTATCCTAGTTGATAATTATAATATCGAATATTATATTTTATAAAAAATAATCGGCTACCCAAGTGCTCAAGGAGTACACTTCATATTGAGACTCTCTAAGTTAAGACATGTTCCTCATATAAGCCTAGCTAATATGTACGCAATTCGGCCACCTTCGAATTCGCGAAGAACACGAACGACCTTTCTGAACTATACAAGTCGAGGTCATCACATATGTTTAACAATCCCTCCGTCGTAGGCTATTCGAGTTGTGCTTAGGAAACATAGAATATACTGTCAAGATTCTGAGGCGCACATCTAATGTCGACATGTCCACGATTCTTTACAACTGATGCGATCCACCCTAGGTGATCGGCTTTGGCCAAAGTCTTTAAGAATCATGACCTTACATACATGGATATCTAAACCCTTTTATGGTACACATATGGGCCGACAGATCCTATTTTGCTTCGCACTTGATTACTGAGTGCATTATCCACACCCAACGAACATCTAGAGGCCAGACCATGAAAGGTTTCTGACATACATGGTATCAAAGTGTGGAGGATCTCACACAAAATCAATGTTATCCTATAGTCAAAGGATTATATATGCTACTCAACTCAAGGAGATTCCTATTGACGGTGGTGTGTACTTCCAACTATTAGGAATCACCTGTGAGTCATTCAGTATTCGTTCCAACGAATACCCACATGTCTATACGAGTTTCCAAAAATCATGGTACATCACGTTAAACCATTGAAACTCTAATTCCAATATACGACATGTGTTAGTCTTCTAGGTTATAAGAATTCGATCATATTCCAAAACCAACGACTATGAATATTTACTTTAAGAATAGTTTACACCAATGTCAAGACTATTCTAAGGTCGATGTCATTCTTAGCATATCTATACATCAATTTAATATGCGTAATGACAATACCATTATAAGGTATGAAATGAAAAATGTAGTTATTTTATTAATAAATAATAAAATGTACAGATCAGATTGACACTCCAAGCACCAACTCCATCACATGATTGTCTCCTTTAACTACTTGAAATCTGTAATCATGGAAGTCATCCTCCTTAACTTATTATAGTTGGAGGGCTTAGTTCACTTGATTATCATCTTAATCAGATCATTCTCGGAGGGCCGTGTTTGCATCTTTAGAAGCTGGCTTCTCCAGCGATCTACATACTCTCTGAAACTTTCGTCTGACTTTTGGTTGGTGTTCTCCAAGTCACGAAGTGACATATGTATCTCCATGTCTATGACATAATGGTTCAGGAAGGCTTATACCAATGCTCTCCAGTCATCTTTTATCTTCTGATCGAGATTATGGTACTCTTCCACCAGTACTTCTTCTAGTGACATCTCAAACATCTTTTGT
>SKCR01011878.1:0-35691 GCA_019454045.1 Zanthoxylum bungeanum | reverse complement strand
TTTCTACAAGAAGAAAGACTTCAAGACTTCCCTATAAATACATAAGTGCATCCAAAATCCTAGGGGAGACAAGTAGACAAAACAAATGAGCTCAAAACACATAATTTAGGGAGATCCAATGAGGGAATTGAAGAGCAACAAGAGGAGACGAATGTGGTGACGTCTGAAGACGAAGGGATTCGATTCAGATTTTATCTTTTAATTTCTTTCTTTAAACTCTAATGATATCCAATATGTTATTGACTCCGTTTTCATTGTTATTTTATTTAGTCATGAACTAATTTTCTTGTTTTAAAGGATGATGTAGCATATGCTTGAACCTATGTGTTTGATTGCCAATTAACTATTATGAAGTTTTAAATCAGTTTATTTATATTTTCTTATGTTTAATGCTTCTGGTTTGCTGGCCACAAATTATATGCTTTTATATTTAGAATCTATCACTCGGGAGAATGGATTTTGAATAGGATTTAGAAAATATAACGTAAGAATTTTATAGAGTTTGGGAGGCCTATAATTCTTTTGAGGTCATTAACAAAGAATCACAGAGCGTAATGAATTGTTAATTACTAGATTTTTATAGGGATATCAAAATTAGTAATTAATAATATTTTCACTCGGTACTCGGGAGAGAGAGTAGAATAATTTAGGATTCTTGAGTTATAAACTAAGAAATTGAGTAATAATTGATTGACATAACAAATACATAAGAGATAATTAGGTGAAATATGATTCTAGAATTTATCTCATCCTGATATTGCTTAATTAAATGTTTTGATTTCTTACTTATTTAGTTTATAAATATAATTTAGTTTAATTTAAATTAATTTTTAAATAAAATTAAGAATATTAATTAAATTACTTAGTGTGAATTTGATTTCAATCCATGTGAGTTCGACACTTTTACTTATCCTTTACTAAAACTTGACACCGTATACTTGCGGTACGATAATCTTGCACCACGGTAATAGGTCGGTAATTTGTCAGAAATTATTTTTATCCTTTTCGGACGATATTCGGATGATAAATATAAAAAAATTACCGACTACAATAGTCGATCGGTAATTTGTGTTGGTCATTTCACATTTTCTTGTAGTAATAACATTTTGAAGAATTTTGCCCATGCGATTAAGAGTATTATATATTCGAGAATGTTACTTTTAAAGATTTCATGTCAATATTAAGTCGTAATAATATATGATTTAAATTTTATCATTTATATATTTTTGTTCACTAACCCCGAATCACGATTTTCATTTTACTCAAGTCTCAGTACCATATTGTACCTTTAAAAAAAATAAAAAATTATTTCTAAGTCAACTTACAACTCAAATGATCCCAATTTTGTTCGGTACAAAACAAAGAACCACCAATAACTAAATTAATTGCGAGTCTTGAGTATTGACAAGGATGTCTGTTAGCTGTTCATGATACACAAATTCTCCATTATTAAATAATTAGTTTCCTTTATGGGGTTGAATACTTGAATGTAGGCTTTAAAATCATATGGAGGGATATTGCCAAATAGGGCCCTATTGAATTCAATAACTATCACATACCCTTATATTGTTTTAGTAATATTCCATTACCCCCTCACCTCATATATTAAGATTTTATTACACTTTTTCCTTTGAATACTTGATGTATTTATATTATTTCTTTATTTTTTGTCCAAAACATTCATAATTTGTCCTATAAATTAATAAGAGAAATATAATAATTTGAAAAGAATATACTTTATAAAAAATCATAATAGTTAAAAATTAAGTAATATTTATAATTTACTATATTTTATAATTCTTTTTTTAATTATCCAATAAATTAAAAAAAATACAAACATATCAATTATTATGTCAATATAATAGTAATAAAGGGTAAAATTGTAAAAGAACAATGATTTTTATTTTTTTTAAAAATTTAGGGATTATAGAATATTACATTGAGGGCATTCTTCCTTATGGGTACAATTATCTCCTTAAAAACTCACTTGTAAAGAGATTCGAGTTCCTAAAATTATTCTACCAACAGTCTTAGCAACCCACGTCTAACATAATACATCACACCTAAGTTTTCATTACATTTAACAAAAAAAAAAAAAAATTATGTTATTGATATCTTTGAGTAACATCCCCGATCTGGGAATGCTACCGGCAGGGAATAGGCCATATTATTCCACTGAGCCTCTGACTTACTGATTGTGAACAATACTGTTACTCTTTTCAAATATGACCTCTCATATGTGACCAATGCCCATAACCAAGACATAGTACAAAATAGTTCACATAACACTGAATACATAAATATAAACTATTTTAATAACTCTATATATGAATTCTCACATATATCTCTAGTATACAACTATCTGGATCTTGACTGAACTCAAACTCTGGCTGGACTCTTATTCAATCTGACTCACACTGGTGGACACCATACCCTAGTAACTGCATCAGTATTCGTCCTCCGAGAATACTTGTAAAAAGATAAAACTGGAGTGGGAGTTAGATCGCTATACGATCTAGGTAAGTGGACGGAAACTGAAATACTGATGTAAAAACATTTGGTTCTAAAACCCAAGTTCCAAAAATAACTTTTATGAGAACTCTTTTTCTGAAAAATTTGTCTGAACTCTCTTTTATAAAACTTATCTTTCTAAAATCTGCTTTTTAAAATCTGTTTTTTTTTTTTTTTTTTTTTTTTTTTTTTTTTTTTTTGTAAACTTGTAATTGAAAGATCTGTATTGAAAATTATTTCTGAAATATGTTTTCCGAAAACCGTTTCTAAAATCTGATTTCTGAAAACTGTTTTATGAAAACCTCATATCTGAAAACTGGTCTATATCTGAAAAACTTGACGTATGGGGGCGTTACGTATCGCTATCCCCCCATACGCCTAACTAGAGCCAGATGTGCAAATCCAGGACTTTGGGGCGTTACGTATCGCCGTCCCCCAAAGCATGCCACTACTGTCCCTGAAACTGGTGGTCTTGAACCTATAAAATATTTCTTTTGTTGTTCTTGTGTGTCCACAAATGTTGTAGAGATTCTCCTTTGCTCTAAATTTGGGTTTTTTTTTTGTTGATGGATTGAGTGGTTAGAAGTATGTGTAAGCTTACTTTGAGCTAGATTAATGTAATTTGAGTTCAATTTATTGTTGGACAACTTAGTTGTCCTTCTAGAGTTGTTGAACCACTCTAAAATAAACTAGAATTGTTCTAGAGATATTTCATGATTGTGGAACTTAATTAGTATAAGATTAATTTGATTAATCTTGTGAAAATTGAATTTAAAGAATGAAAATTGATAATTTTGCTAACTGTTTTAGACCTAGAAATTCTGGAAATTTTTTGATGAAAAATATGTCATTTGGATGTATATTGGGAGTTAGGATAATTTCTGAAAAATTATTTCGGAGTGAAAATAAGTGAAAACGGCGAACAACGGCATTACCGGGTGAGTTTTGAGCTTACCGGTTAATGGCTACCCAAACAGTGAATTGGTCACTGTCTAGGCAGCCCATTGTAACATCCCCTCTTTCGGAGATGCTACCGGTAGGGAATAAGTTGTCCTATCCCCCTGAGCCTCTGACTATGATCATCACTACTAATACATCTCAAGTACAACTCATGCATAAGGACCATTTCCCAACTCAACAACATATGATGCATTGTGTACCCATAACTGTATACACAATAATATTACACATTATAACTATGTCAATAGACATCTTAAACATATACAATGACTAATACTAACATATGCATGCAACTTTACTTTGACTCTGACTGATCTAAACTTCTGACTCGACTTGGTGGTCCCAAACACCATAGTGACTGCCATTAGTATCTATCCTCTTGAGCTCGTCCTCCAGGTAAACCTACAAAATAGAAACACTAGGAGTGGGGGTTAGATCGTTTGAACAACCTAGTGAGTGGACAGTTTAAAACGTAACTGAAGTACTTTATGAAACATTCATTTTTCTAAAATCAAAATTATCTTAAGGAAAACTGTACTTTTCTGCAAACTCTTTCTTATCTGAAAACACATCTCTTTTTGTGAAAACTCTTCTAGAAATCTTTTCTGTCTGTAAAACTTTGATTTCTTTCTAAAACTCTTTCTCTTGAAAAGTCTTTCATAAAACTATTCTTTTCTGAAAATCATATCTTTGAGAATCTGTAGAAAACCTTACGTATGAGGGCGTTACGTATCGTCGTCCTCCCATACGCCTAACTAGTGGTCCTGGGGCGTTATGTCTCGCCGTCCCCCAAGCCATTAAACTAGAGTCAGGTGTGCAAATCCATGCCATTAGGGCGTTACGTCTCACCTTCCCCCAATGCATGCCATCATCATATCCCTGAATCCAGGGTCTAGAGGCATCTGTCATCCCTAGCCCTGAACTAGGATCTAGGGGCGTTATGTATCGCCGTTTCTCTAGTCCTGCTCTACATGTGCACATGTTATGTCCGCCAATTCCAATAACCGTCAATTCCATAAGTCACATCTTAGGTGGTTTTTCCCTCATGCCTCCAAAAATCATAAGAATCATACTGGTAAAATCAAAACTTCTTAAAACATTTACATTCATAAAGTAACTGAAATAAGCTTGGCTAACGCCCTGAAGTGCGTAAAAGTAAGTCTCAAATCCAAACAGAAAGTAAATATCAACTTGAAAAAGAAAGAGACAATACCTGTTTTCCATTGTCACTGCCCAAAACAATTCCATACTCCCACACTATAACCTTCATACAAGCACTTCTTATTATACTCAAAACAAGACATTATCTAGTATCATCAATTCACAAAGTGTACTCCTGTAACATCCTCAATCTGGAGATGCTATCAGCATGGAATATGCAGTACTATTCTCTTGAGCCTCTGACTCTGTAACTGTGAACAACACTGATATTTTTTTCTCAAATATAATCTCATATGGGACCGTTTCCCGAATCCATGACATAAATTGTAAAACAGTACACAGACAACTGAACACCCACATCAATTATCTTGACAAATCTATACACAATTGTTTATGTACAACTTTACTATACAGATATCTGGAACCGAACTTTACTTAACTTGAATTAACCTTATCTCTGACTTGACCTGGTGGACAAACACCCAAGTGACTGCAATCAGTACCCATCATCTCGAGCTCGTCCTCTGGATAAACCTGCAAAATAAAGAAATTAGGAGTGAGTGGGGGGTTAGATCATTTGAATGATCTAAGTGAGTGGACAATTAAAATAAAATAATGATTCAAATGCTTTTTGAAAGATCCATGGTTCTAAAACTAAATTTATCTCAAGTCATCTCTTTTGAAATCTCTTTCCTTATTTGAAACTACTTTCTTTCTGGAAATCTTTTCTAAAAACTAGTTTTGTCTGAAATTTCTGAAATCACTCATAAAATAGTTTCTTATGAAAACTATTTCTTGAAATCATCTTTTCTGTAAAACTGTCTCTGAAAATCTGTTTCTGGAAAATCTTTATCTGAACGTCTGCTGAAAACCTTACGTATGGGGACGTTACGTATTGTCGTGTCCTCATACGCCTAACCAGAGCCAGGAGTACAAATCCATGACATTAGGGCGTTACGTATCGCCGTCCCCCAAAGTATGCCAATATCTATCATTAAAACTACGGTTTATGGGCATTAGGTATCGCCGTACCCTTAGCCCTGAAATCTGGTGGTCTTGGGGCGTTATGTATTGATCTGTGAAATCACACACATAACGCAAGCGCACATATCGCTCAAGTAGTATAAAAATATCGTTCCCACAAGGACTTAATTTCTACTGTTGTTATTAATTATTGATTCTATTTATTTATAGGTATCTAATTAAAGGGAGAAGAGAATGATTGTTTGATTGGTTGGTTGAATGTGGATTTGCTGAATAAATAAATAAAAACACAAAAGAAAATACTAAGGAAAATAAAAAAAGACACAAATATCTAGGGTTGTGATTCCACATAATATTATTCTAATGATGAATTGATTCTTTTTTATATGTGTAATAAATTAGTCTACTAACCTGGAACACGAAAATACGCAAAAGCCTTTGTCGATGGTCAGATGCAAACACCCAAATAACCCAATTAATCATATGTCTATATTAACCAAGTTACCTGAATTCATTAAGTTCAAGTTCCAATTGTGACTACCCCCGCCCGACATGTATATGTCTATCCTGGAAGGAAATCTTTTAAGGGTTATCTATCCTTAAGGGAGATCGTGAGCTATTTAATCTAAGGCTGAAACCTAAAATCCATTTTCCAAGTTTATTTTAAGTTTACCACATCAATCTTATTGGTGATCAGGCAACAAGAGCATTAAGCTTAAGATTCAATAAATAAACTAAAATATAACCCATAATAAAATTAAATCAATTATTAAGCATGTAAATATTGTGTTTCATCACTTCCATAGAATAAAAATAAAATGATGGGGTTATGGGATCCACCTTTAGAAATCTCACTTTATTATAATATAGAAATTGTCACTATTACCCAATTAAGTTGAACTAGCAATAAAGACGATGTTATTATTTATCCATAAATCAGCCATATAGGCGGTAATCATCTGTCACCTAAAGACCGACCTTATAGACAGTGTCACATTATGTCATATAAATAAAACCAGCCATTAAGGTGATATTAACTTTAATCCATATTATTAAATTAAAATTTCCTTATTATAATATAAGTGGGATTAATCTACCTTTACTATTTCTAATTTAGAAATCTCCCTTTTTATAATATATAAATTTGCGTGATATTACCAATTGACCATATAGGCGGTATCCTGATTAAGTTAGATTTAATTAATTCCAACCAACCATAAAGGCGGTATCCAATTTAGTCAGGTTAAAATCAATTTAATTTAAGTTCAACCGACCATAAAGGCGGTATCCAATTAAGTTAGGTTTTAAGATAATTTATATATTATAATTTACGGGAGATTAATCAAAATTATAATAATAAAAGCTTCACCCTTCCCCCAGCGGAAATTTAACTACTAAACTTAAAAGAAAAGTAAATAAAATAAACTAATACTATTATTGAAAATAAAAATGCATAATTTAAATTACAAAAATTAAACACACAAGATACAGTCCTTAGATCCTTATTAGAACCTTAAAGGAAAGTATGAATTTGGAAAATGAAATTGAATTCAATTTATTGGCAAAAATCCGGACCGGCGTCACGACGCGTTGACGTGTAAATGCATTCTTCGTGAGATCATGACACATGTCCGCGAAGCGCCACGCGTCGCGACGCGTAGGTGCTCTATGTCGTGATGCGTAGACAGTAACTGTTGGCAGGCTTCATAATAGAAGCGCATCGCGACACGGATCGCGACGCAAAAAGACATGCGCGTCGCGACCCGTGAGCAATGCATTTCTAATTTTGCCCATTTTTGTCGGTTTTTACATCATTTTATCCCCGATTTGATTTCATTGAGTCCTAAATATTTATTTATCTTGCAAAACATAGAAAAACACATCAAAATGTTCATCAAACCCAAGAAATCATACAAAATATGAGGTCAAAGGGGCTGTAAAATGTGATATATTTTTCGCGCATCACACCCCAAAACCTAACATTTTGCTAGTCCTCGAGCAAAACAAACAGAAAATATAATAAACAACAGGAACTAAATTAAACTAATCCACTTTTATAGGGATCACAGTTGCATTTAGCGTATGCAACAAGCCTTTAAACCCCTAGGTGTCCCTAGTGGACGAGTTGTAGTCTCGTGAGGGTTTACAGCTACGATTCCCACAAACGTCAATCTAATGTACACAAAAGCAAAAAGACAATAGAAAAGAGAATAAACAAGTTAGTGACTAAACAAGTGAAACTTCTTAACCAAGTTAGTAGTTGTTTTCTTTCTTTCTAAATTACCAAATAAGTAAATTCTCCGATTATTTTTACCATTCTCCATATACACAACCAACAAGGTATTAATCAGCTCATTGTGCCCAAAATATTCATACGTGCAGTTGAAAAGAGAATAATATTTTTGTCCTAAAGTATATCAGAATTCACACCTTTTTAGCAATAGAAATATTTTTTTTTATATTATAATTTTTTTTGACAATATCTTCAATCCATGTAACGAGCTTTGGGCCAGTGACTCCCAAGCCAGTTGGCTTTAAGGCACTAGGTGTTAAGACACCCCTACAGACTTAATTACTCGGATTTCAGATATCTTTTTATTCCATCGCTTTTTTATATGCTTCCTCCAATTAAAGTAGAAAAAGAGTTTAGAAAACAGTACATGGTTAGCTGAAATTCTACATCTAAAGAGAAAATTAAAGGTTAAGATCTAGATTTATCCGACGCTTCTTACCACGATCATTATCGGACCGGTTTATCTTGGAAAGGATATGGTCAATTTGTGGTTCAAAGGTTAAGAGTTGGTCAATTAAATCATGGGCAGTCCTGGCAGTGAAGAGGATATCTTTCACTGGTTTTTGACAAGAACCCATTTCTCCGGGCATCATCAAGAAACACACAAAGAAAGTCATAAAATCCATCAACATTAAACAGTCCAATTGGTTTCTGGTGTATGTTCAAGTCGCCCAAGATAGCATTGTAAAAATTTTCTCCATTGTGCCCAAGCCACTTGGCAAAACAATAAAAGTATCAACATGGTTAATCATTTCAACAATTCGTTCAGACATACCTGGCACAATGCATTCATCTGTGTTTAATGGTCCTATAAGATTCGCCTCTGCCAAAGGTTAAGGGATGATTCCCAAAATTTGACTACCTTCTTCCTGTACGACCCTTGAAATGTACCCCATTAGTCCAAGATTGCCACCGCCATATACTAGGTGCATATTCCTTTCAGCTATGACTCTCCCCAATTCTTGTGCTGCTGCAACGAATTCTGATTTAGAACCAGCACTAGTACCATAAAACACACAGATGTTAACAACTCGTCTTCTTGAAGTTGCTTCCATTTTTTGTATGTATTTCTTTCTGAAATCTGGATGTCTATAAGAGTGCAATGACGAGTTGAATTTATAGAACCTGAAAATGGGTGAGTAATAATAGCACTAGTATATTCCAAATGACGATTATTAGATAAATGATAAAATAAATCGTGAAAGTCAAAAAGTCTGGATCCTGTCAGAGAAAATAAAAGAAATAAAAATTGAAAAGAAAATCAAAGCAATTATTAAGGCAATGGAGTTGTGTACGTAATACGCCACTCCTTGGTATATAAATCCATTAGGATGTGTCTCAGAATCCATTCCTTACCCAGCCTCACTAATGAATTAAATCTCATTTTGTGATTGCCAACAACCATCCCTCTGTCTAAAATGCTACCGTTTATACTTTTTTTTTTTGTATAAATGGTTGTCTGAGTGTGTTTTGATTCAGCCAACAAAAACCAGAAAAACCCATACCGTACACACCAAATAAACAAAAGCAAAAACCGCTCCCACCAACAAAATTCAAAAACCCCCAACAGATTTTATGTTTCCTGTAAAAGAACACACAAAATTAAAAAACTACAACATGTAGACACAAAATATCAAAAAATAAATAAAAATAAAATTTTGTATGGGTTGCCTCCTCGCGAGCACTAAATTTTTCATCTTCAGCTAGACGTTACTGAAGTTCATCCGTCAAGGAGGTTTCCGCGCCGTTTTGGATGTCCGATTAAAGACAATCCCATGTGCGTTGCTTTTGAAGGGTCTCTTCCAACGGTAAAGTGGCAAAAAGAATTTTGTTTCATTCAATACTTGTGCCACTTTTTTAAACCTTGTCGCTCCAGTGGATCTTGAAAAGAAAGAAAGAAAATCAGGAGGTCTAGTATGGTGCTTGACTTGGAATAGGGTTTCCATTCTGTCAAGCTTCTGTACTCCCCAAAATAGTGATGTTTCTCATGAATGTATGAGGTCTTCAATGTGGTCAGACATTTGCTCCCCCATTTGCTATGTATCTTGCTCCACCTTTTCTTCACAGATGTATTTTAGGATTTCATTGTTCAGCTCTTCATCTGTCATCTGTGAAATGCATGCTCTATATGTGTCAACCTGAGGATGTAAAGATGTATTTGATTATAGGTTTTTGTCCTATGTGGTTGGTATGAATGGATCAAGTAGCTCTTCTTCAAAAATCAGTGCAATGCATGCTCCAAGATCTTTATTTTGAGGATACATAGTTTCATCCTCACTTGTTGGTGTAGTTGGTACAAACAGCTCTGGTTCTTGTTCCTTATCAGAGTCCGAATAATAAAAATCAAATTGAGACTTTGCTGGTTTGGGCTCCTGAACTGATACCTCTGATTCTTGATACTGCTCAGCCATTTCTTCTGTTAAGGTGTCATCGAGAAATGCTTGGTACTTGAAAGCTTCGTCAGTTTCATTTGAAAATGCTCATTGAGGTGTGTAGCTCTGGTCTTCTATTAATTGTCCTCGCTTGATCTGTTATTCTTTGTAAGGTTGCTACTTGGTCTTCTATTTGACTATGAAACATTTCAACCATTGCATCCAACTTTTCATCTTGTTTCTTGATCCAATCCTTGAGCATGTAAATCACCTGATCTTCTTCCGATAGTTCTGGTCCTTGATGAAGATCGTAGGTTGATGGTGGATAAGATGGAAAATGTGGTTCAATGAAATATGATGGTTCTTCGTACCTTGAAGGATTCTGATAGTTCTGCCACCCTGAATTGTAGAGGTAAATGCATTGATTGCTCGGGTGGTTACCATCACATATCTCACATCTCTCAATTGCGTTCTGAAATGGTTGGGCAAATGTTGTATTGATTGGCTCTGACATCCATGGATAGTTGTTGGGCTGGACAACAGGCCTTAGAAAATCGGACTATTGCTCCCTAATATGGGGTGTATCTTCACCTTGTAAAGCTCGTAATTCTTTTATCACCCAATGAAGATCCATTTCAATCACGTGAAAAATAAAAGAAGGAAATAAAAATTATAGATAAAAATAAATAAAATTAGATACAAGTAAATTAGAAAGCTTCAAAATTAATGACGCAAGAAAAATAAGTCCTCGGCAACGGCGCCAAAAACTTGATCGGTGAAATCACACACGTAACGAAAGTGCACATATCGCTCAAGTAGTATAAAAATATCGATCCCACAAGGACTTAATTTCTACTGTTGTTATTAATTATTGATTCTATTTATTTACATGTATCTAATTAAAGGGATAAATGAATGATTGTTTGATTGGTTGATTGATTGTGGATTTGTTGAATAAATAAATAAAAACACAAAAGAAAATACGAAGGAAAATAAACAAAAGACACAAATATCTAGGATTGTGATTCAACATGATATTATTCTAATTATGAATTGATTCTCTTATATATGTGTAATAAATTAGTCTGCTAACCTGGAACATGAAAATATGCAAAAGCCTCCGTCGATAGTCAGATGCAAACACCCAAATAACCCAATTAATCATATGTCTATGTTAACCAAGTTACCTGAATTCATTAAGTTCAAGTTCCAATTATGGCTACCCCTGCCCGACATGTATAAGTCTATCCTGGAAGGAAATATTTTAAGGGTTATCTATCCTTAAGGGAGATCGTGAGCTATTTAATCTAAGGCTGAAACCTAAAATCCATTTTCCAAGTTCATTTTAAGTTTATCACATCAATCTTATTGGTGATCAGGCAACAATAAGCATTAAGCTTAAGATTCAATAAACAAACTAAAGTATTACCTATAATATAATTAAATCAATTATTAAGCATGTAAATATTGTGTTTCATCACTTCCCTAGAATAAAAATAAAATGCTGGGGTTAAGGGATCCACCTTTAGAAATCCCTTTTTATTATAATATAGAAATTGTCAGTATTACTGAATTAAGTTGAACCAGCCATAAATGCGGTGTTATTATTTATCCATAAACCAGCCATATAGGCGGTAATCATCTATCACCTAAAGACCGACCTTATAGGCGGTGTCATATTATGTTACATAAAAAAAACCATCCATTAAGGCGGTATCAACTTTAATCCATATGTTAAATTACAATTTCCATATTATAATATAAGTGAGATTAATCTACCTTTACTATTTCTAATTTAGTAATCTCATTTATTATAATATATAAATTTGCGTGATATTACCAACCGATCATATATGGGGTATCCTGATTAATTCAGATTTAATTAATTCCAACCGATCATAAAGGCGGTATCCAATTTAGTCAGGTTAAAATCAATTTAATTTTAGTCCAACCGACTATAAAGACGGTATCCAATTAAGTCAGATTTTAAGATAATTTATATATTATAATTTAAGGGAGATTAATCAAAATTATAATAATAAAAGATTCACCCTTCCCCCAGCGGAAATTTAACTACTAAACATAAAAGAAAAGTAAATAAAATAAACTACTATTATTACTGAAAATAAAAATGCATAATTTAAATTACAATCCTTATTAGAACCTTAAAGGAAAGTATGAATTTGAAAAATAAAATTGAAATCAATTTATTGACAAAAATCCGGACCGGCATCGCGACACAAAATGGCTTTCGCGTCGCGACGCGTTGACGTGTAAACACGTTCTTCGTGAGATCATGACACATGTCTGCGGAGCGCCACGCGTCGTGACGCGTAGGTGCTCTACGTCATGACGCGTACACAGTAATTGTCGGTAGGCTTCGTACTAGAGGAGCATCGCGACACGCATCACGACGCAAAGAGACATACGCGTCACGATGCGTGAGCAGTGTATTTCCATTTTTGCCCATTTTGACTGTTTTTCGTCGTTTTAGCCCCGATTTGATTTCATTGAGTCCTAAATCTTTATTTATCTTGCAAAACACACAAAAACACATCAAAATATTCATCAAACCCGAGAAATCATACAAAATATTAGGTCAAAGGGGCGGTAAAATGTGATATATTTTCCACTCATCACGTATCGTCGTCCTCCAAGCCACTGAACTGTAGCCGGGGGTGCGAATCTATGCTACCATCCAGACTCTAAATCTAGGATCTAGGGGCATATGTCATCCCTAGTCCTAAACTGCGTGTGCCACGGTGTCTGAATTCATCAATTCCATATATGAGTCAAGTTACATACTGAGTTGGGTTTTTCCCATATGCCGTGAAATCATAAAATCCTGCTTTATAAAGATCAATTTTCTAAATCACTTTCCAGAATATTCTTAATCAAAATATACTTTGAAAGTGAACTTAGCTAATGCCCTAAATACGGAATAGTAAGTCTGATATTTAAAAACCATATAATGAAAAAAAATCAACTTAAAGAAATAGTGTGCACTTACATATTTGGAGTCCCCTACCATTACTTTATTTCGCCGAAAGAGTTTGTGGTTCCTGCGATGATCTATAATCGAGAAACTCAATTAGGATATATGGTAGGAGACATATTTCGAGGTTAGACTAAACTTCTCAGTTCTACTAATCTATCAACATCACATGACAAATTATGCTTGCAACTTGTCATATCGCGATTATGTGCCTTAATATGAAACTCTTATGGTGATCCTTAACATCCTAGATTGAAACTGAAATGTTATTAAACTTTTCCTGCATCGCGTCGTGATGTCGGTTCTAGCGCTTCGCGACGCTCACTTAATCAGACATGAGGTAGAGCCTCAGCTCAATACGCATCGCGACGCTGTGCGTTTTGCATCACGACGTCCACACATACTGATAAACTATTGAGCATCCTCTGTCTCTGCATCACGATGCAAGTCCCCATGCATCGCGACGCTCATATTCCAGAAATGAATCAGTGAAAATTTTCCAGTACACATTGCGACGCTAGGGGTGTCACGGCGCCAACCTATTTTTTCAGGATTCCAACACATTGCTTCCTAATATCTACTTTACCTAAAAGTATCACCAACACTTCTTTACTAAAACCTTACACAATCCATTACATCCAACACTTCTTTACTAAAACCATTACACAATCCATTACATTAAACTTCAACTTCATATATTCTATACCAATATATCATCATCAAACAACTCTTTAATCTCACCATTATTGTTTTAGCTCAACACTTAAGATTTCCAAAATTTGGACATTTAATCCTATAATCAATTTCTTTATTTATCAATCACCAAAATGCATCCCCTAGCATGCCAATAACTCTATCCTATCATCATACTCTTAGAATCTTACAATCCAAGTTTTGGGTCAAGTTTTCCTTACTTCATTTCACTTGATTTCTTAACACTTCAAGTGTTCTAGGCATGATATCATTCTTCCTGGCTTGTTCTGGAATCATTTTCATTTCTTCCCCTTGATTTTGGTGAGGATGACTCCCCTCTCTTCATTCTTCCATTATCTTCCTTCTTTTACGTTTTTTTTTTCTCAAATGATGGGGATGTTTGAATAATATTCCCTTTATATACTATGGGTCACTTGTAAAATAATTTAAATAGAGAGAATTTGGAAATTTTGAGAAACTTTGGGAATTTTCTAGAGTGGTCATCGGTACTATTCATCTAAATTTTTGAGTTGTATTTTCGACCTATTTCTGGTTCGAATTTGGAAAAATTTCAAATTAGAAGTTGTGGGTCTCGATCTTATATTTCCGATGATATAAAATTCATAAAAATTGGAGTTCGTATGAGAACGTTATGGCCTAAATACCATGGGCTATTCGGAGTGGAATATCGTACCATCTAATATCGGAATCTTGAAGAATCTACCGATTGTCCCCAAAATCATTTCATGAGTGTATATGTATCCAAATATAATTGTATTATGTAATACTCATCCCATAATGTAATCAGTAGTCGAGATTACCGGTCATTACAACTTCACCAACATATCCACATATAATTGAACTAAGGCACCAACTTTCAATCTTTGAGTTATCAACTCCCAAATGAATTAAACTCATATAATATCATCATCTAGTACATGATCTTCAATAAATTATCATCAAAGCAACAAATCCCTAATTTATAGGGTTTCTAAATATGGAAATGCAAGTGAAGAATTGATGATCATTATCCTAAATAAGAAGAAGAAAGTAGAAAGAGAAGTTTACTTGACCAAGGAAAGCTTGAAAACTCATCACCATTCATCAAAATTCCATTAGAAATGAAGAAGATTAGAGAGCTTTTCCTTGAAGATAGCTCGCATTTTTGGCTTGAGAGAGAGATGATAAATAGTTTCTTATTTATAGGCAAATGGCTGATTTTTGTAATGAAATGAGTGGCTAAGGTTGTGCCACATCACTCAATTCTAGGTCATTCTCGAAATTTACTATAGTAGTCATGGAAATCATGATTTTTGACCTACTTCTATTTCGAATTTGGAAAAATATCCAACATGCAAGTTGTAGGTCTCGGTCTTATCTTTCTGACAATATAAAATTCTTAAAAATCAGAGATCGTATGAAAACGTTATTGCCAAAAACTAAGGGCTATTTGGAGTGGAACCAAAAGTAAATTTCATATCGGAACTGCAAAAGATTTATCAAAGGTCGTAGTGTAATTACGCTAGCACATACATGCATGATCATGATTTATATCATGTATGATGCCACCTACATTATAGTAGTCGTCGGAATTACCGGGGTATTATATTTTCTCACCCCTTAAATAGGATTCGTCCTCAAATCCCTTTTAGGATTGAAACCATAAGTCGTCGGATTCACACGCTATTTCCTAGGCCACCAACTTTCAACTGGCAGCATGCTCATAACCAACCTTGCTTCATCAACTATATCACATTACTTTCCAACGGTCTCTCATATGCTGTCAGTATATCAAAGAACGATGTGATCACCATACTGGATGTTATATACCATGACTTAAGAATCATAACTTACTACTTGGTTAGTAAACATACGTACTTTTCGGCTTACCTTAACATCTAATTTTTATATATGATACTTTTTGTCATGCTTGTACATACTGTACCAGAGTTCGTGGGCTACAGTGAATAATCTCTTGAATTCTTGATTGAGAGATAATTCTTCGTCCTCATTTTATCAAACTTCTGTTGAATACACTATACACTACCATCACACTACAAATATTCCCATGCATCAAAGAAACCCTATCTATAGATCTCTAGTTATGCTTAACATTAATTCATAAATATCACTTGGGACTTCTGTTACATTTCATGTTTAACGTATCACTATTGTACTATGTACTACAACCAATGACCTTTGTCTCTCCTGACTTTGAGTATACCTCGGGTTCTTCACCTTCTTTTAAATTATAGTCTCTTTAACGACCTTGTTAAATATATCTTTGGGTTCTTCTTAGCTAGTACTTCTGAATCCCTCGGAATACTAGTGTTCTCTATGGTTAGGCTTTTCCATATCTCGCCTTCATTATGGGTGTAAATATATAAAAGAATACTCTTACAATGTATTTTCTTAGCGCCACATACTCAATCTTATTCTAGCATTATTCTCTTAACTTAACTATTTAACTCTCTATTTTCTTCTCGCTAAACTCCAACTGCTTATCGACTATGTCCTTCAAGCTCTTCTATCTATGCCTACCTGTGGGGTTTAAGACCTCTATGCTCATGGTCAAATTCTTCATGCACTTCTAGATTATTGTTGTTGTTTACTGATGCCTCTTATATTCAGGATGTTAATTCTGGGTAGATTTTCTGCGGTCCTTCTTAATTGGCTAAAGAGTCAGGAATAAGGTACCTCTATTAACTTAACTGTATGATATTTGTGCTTGAATTATATTTCTTACTATTAACATCGACGTTGGCGATTCGATTCTGGTTAATGGTCATACTCTTTCCTTACCTTTAAATTCGTTGCTAGTATAAATCTGATTAACCGTATTTCATATTGACTTATTTTGCTTACGTGGTTGCACTCTAGGATATCCTACTTTCACTTATTCCCATAGTCTTATTTTATCAAGTGTTGTCTTGGTCTCAACAATATCCGTATACTTAATCTCCTTGGCCCTTTTTACGTTATATTCGTTATCTTTCTCCCAATCTATATTTAATAGAACTTCGGTCTTATTCAAGCACATAGGGGACACTAATATACATTCCTCAATATATTCTGTTGATACCCTTCTTCTTCAGTTCCTAATTAGGAAAGTATATTATTATACGTCCCTAGTCATGTTTAACATTGTTACTCAAGTATTTTTGTCATTACTTGATTAATACTCCCTATTTTCATCGCTTCATCTTGACAGTTCCTCATTTAAATCTTTTTCTTAGAGTCATTTTTCCTATTCTCTTCCGCTCTTATACAAAATCTGAGGTTCCCATTTTTCATGTCTCGGTCTTCTAATCCAAAGGATATCATCTTTTAATGACTCTTATCTTACCTTATAGGATACTATACTACACCACAAATTCACTTATTTCTGGAAACATCTTCGGGATGAACATCGATGTCTCTCATTACCGTTGTTATCTAACGAGGGTTGGGAGGGTGGGGATTGGTCATGAAGTCTCTTTCGGCTGTGGTGGTCTCTTTAGCTTTGATTTCTGCAGTAGCACATGCTGCTCATTTATAATCCTAGGATTCACTTATTAAATATTTGGTATTGGTTTCCTACATTAAGGTACTACTGCCATGAACTATTTAAATTAACTCATTCCACTTACTTCTGATCTATTTCTGACTATTGTTCATACTCACATTTACTGAAAATATCTTTAAGATTCATGCTCTCTAAGAATCCTTCCATACACTCTTTGTTATTCTCCCTTACGAAGTTTTGTTTAGTTGCTTAGATTTCCTCCTTATCTCAGTTTTCTAACCCTCTTAAGTCATCACTTCCTTGAAAGCTCTACATCATCTTCGATGGGTTATGGTATCACTACTAATACTTTTGGTTCAGGTACTACTCTATTACTAGTTTTTCCATTCTAGTATAATGGGGGCTCTTTATAAATCATATACCTTATTTCTGAGGATTTCTCTCTCTAATTCCTTTACTCCTTTGAGCTTTTACATTCTTTGAGGCCATGTGCTTCATAATGGATCGAGTTATCACTTTTATTTTAGCTTGGCTCACTGTGAATTCAAACTACTTTATTTCTTACAGAATATTACTATATTGTGATTCTTATTTAATTTTTTGTGGAACTTCTTGGTTTGGCTATCTTGCTGTTTCGTGATTTCTCTATCCTTGTTAGAAAATCTTACTTACTTGTTCAAATCCTTATCGGGGCTTTACATTGAAGGGTGAATACATACTTCCCATCGAGATATGAGAATACACAGTTAATTGTCTAAGTTCAATGATGGTCTGGTTAGGTGTCTATATACTTACTAGAGTAGAGGCTGCTGGAAAAAAGAATTATCATTCATTCTGTTGGGATCCGCATCAACTTCTCTATATCTTAGGGTTCCATAACTTTTATCAATCATTTTGAGGTCTCCAATCTCATGGGTTTGTTCATTTAAATCTACGTGCATTTCTACTGGCATTGGTCTGATCTATGGATTCTTACCGGTACTGCAAACTTGCCCATCTTGGACTATTTCGGGTTCTTTCTTTTCTAACTTCAAAAACTTCCTTAGGCCTTTTCTGGGCGATCTATCTCTTGGTGTTTTCTTTCCTTGTCTTAGGATATACCATCGTCAGGCTTCCTTACGGTTATCTTTATCTATACTAGTTAAGGATGGGGTAAGAATTTCACATCTCGACGGATGTCGGCGTCCTCGTTCTGGTATTCTGTGTCCTAGTAGAGTCTATTACTCATGTAAGATATGTATGAGATAGACTCTGTCAGGAAAATTTCCTTAACCGATATCACTGAGAGGTGAGAATATGGGTAGGTCAGGGCCTTACCTATATCAGATTCCTTGGTTAAGGCAACCAATCATTTTTCCATACGACATTCATTTTATTTGCTTACAAGCCTGGTTTTGGGTGTTTAGAATCTCTACTTCCTGTTTGGTATCTCAAGTCTATTAGGGGTTTCCACAACTAAATCAGATTTCTTGCTTCTTTTATCTTTCTGACTATCCTTCACTATTCGGGAAGCTTGCTATCAATACGAAGTACTCAGAGGCTATTGGATCTTCTTGAAAGACTTTTATGTGGAAGGAAAGAATCTTATTTAGGTATACTCGACATTTTTATTCTTGCTTGAGCATACTATATTCCACTTACTACTATAAGTTCTGGCATTTTCTTTATTATCTCATTCTGTATCTTTACCTCTTATTGCCTCTGGTTGCTTTAAGCATTTATACATCATTCCATACTTTTCTTATAGCTTTCTCTTTTCAATCCCCCTGGGTGGATATTCTTAGCACTTTACTATCTAGTTCCATAACTTGTCTTGAACTTCTTATTATAAACAGAGATAACTACATAAGGATTTTTTGTTAGGACAAAGATTATAGTTACTTTCATTAGGAAGAATATTCAACTACCTTTTGTAAATTCTTACTAATATGTATATAGAGCTTGAGGACGTACTCGAGGATTGGTACCTGGAGAGGTAGTGCCTTGCATACGGGTGTTCTGGGCATACTACGTATACAAGACCCCATCAATCTACCTACTATAGTCATTGACTCCCTAGACCATGCTCTGATACCATCTTTGTAACATCCCCCTTTTCAGAGATGCTACCGGCAAGAATATGACGTCCTATCCCTCTGAGCCTCTTACTATGATCATCACTACTAGTACAACTCATGCATAGGGACCATTGCCCAACTCAACAACATATGATGCATTGTATACCCATAATATACACAATAATATTACATATTACAACTATGTTAATGGACATCTTAAACATATACAATGACTAATACTAACATATAAATGAAATTTTACTTTGACTCTAATTGAGCTAAACTTCTGACTCGACCTGCTGATCCCAAACGCCCTAGTGACTGCCATCAGTATCCATCCTCTCGAGCTCGTCCTCCGGGTAAACCTGTAAAATAGAAACACTGGGTGTGAGGGGGTTAGATCGTTTGAACGACCTAATAAGTGGACAGTTTAAAACGAAACTAAAATACTTTATGAAACATTCATTATTCTGAAATCAAAATCATCTTAAGGAAAATTGATCTTTTCTGAAAACTCTTTCTTATTTAAAAACACATCTTCTTCTGTAAAAACTCTTTTAGAAATATTTCTATCTGTAAAACTCTGATTTCTTTCTAAAACTCTTTCTCTTGAAAACTCTTTCATAAAATAATTCTTTTCTGAAAATCATTTCTCTGAGAATCTGTAGAAAACCTTACGTATGGGGCATTACGTATCGCTGTCCCCCTATACGCCTAATTAGTGGTCATGTGGTGTTACATCTTGCTGTCTCCCAAACCACTGAATTAGAGCAAAGTGTGCAAATCCAAGCCATTGAGGCGTTACATCTCGCCATCTCCCAATGCATGCCATCATCTTGTCCCTGAATCTAGGGTCTAAGGGCATCTGTCATCTATGGCCCTAAACTAGGATCTATAGGTATTACATATCACCGTCCCCCTAGTCCTGCTCTATATGTGCACATGTTATATCCATCTATTCCAATAATTGTCAATTCCATAAGTCACATCTGAGGTGGATTTTTTCCCAATGCCTCCAAAAATCATAAGAATCATACTGGTAAAATCAAAACTTCTTAAAACATTCACATTCATAAATTAATTGAAATACGCTTGGCTAACGCCCTGAAGTTCGTAAAAGTAAGTCTCTAATCCAAACAGAAAGTAAATATCAACTTGAAAAAGATAGGTCGACTCACTGATTGATAACTATTGCCAATGATCTTTGATGCGACTAAAGAGGTTCCTGCGGAAAAGCTAGCATGTTCTGTATTCGAGTATAATTAGCATATATAAACTAGAAGCTAATCATGGTCATGGATGTTGTGGATGCTCATGCATGTTGTTACGTGTCGGGATAGCTAACATGTTAACTGACTTTAACATCCTATTACAAAACTAAAATGGAATGAAACTGGTCTTGCTGCACATTGTGACTCCAGGTCTTACATGTCGCGACGCTAATACGATCAGACTAAAATAGAGAGCATTTCATGTTTTACGTCGCGACACTAGGTGCTGAGCGTCGCGACTTCCACACGATCGACTTAAGGCTTTCACATGACCGACCCGAGGCTTCCACATGACCGACCCGAGTCTTCCACACGACCGACCTGAAGCAGTGTTCGACGTGACGATGTTAGCCCGTGCTCGTTGCGATGCTAGCCCGATTTCAGGGCCAATACCAGTTCTCCATTGTCACTGTCCAAATCAATTCCAACACTCCCACACTACAACCTTCACACAAGCACTTTTTATTATACTCAAAACATGACATTATCTAGTATCATCAATTCAAAAAGTGTATTCTTCCAATATATCCACATATAATTAACTAAGTCTCCAACTTTCAATCTGAGTGATCAACTCCCAAATGAATTAAACTCATATAATATCAGCATCTAGTACATGATCCTCAACAAAATATCATCAAAACAACAAAGTCCCAATTCATAGGGTTTCTAAGTATGGAAATGCAAGTGAAGAATGGATGCTCATTATTCTAAATAAGAAGAAGAAAGGAGAAAAAGAAGCTTACTTGATCAAGGAAAGCTTGAAACTCATCACCATTCATCAAAATTCCATAAAAATGAAGAAGATTATAGAGCTTTTCCTTGAAGCTAGCTCACATTTTTGGCTTGAGAGAGAGATGAGTGAATAGTGTCTTATTTATAGGCAAATGGCTGATTTTTATAATAAAATGAGTGACTAAGGTTGTGCCATATCACTCAATTCTAGGCCATTTTCGAAATTTACTGTTGCATCCACGGAAATCACGATTTTTGACATGTTTTTATTTTGAATTTGGAAAAAGATCCAACGTATAAGTTGTAAGTCTCGGTCTTTATTTTCTGATGATATAACATTCATAAAAAATCAAAGATCGTCTGAAAATATTATGGCCTAAATACTTAGGGATATCCGAAGTGGAATCGAAAGTAAATTTCGTATCGGAACTGCAAAGGATTTATCGAAGATCCGTAGTGTAATTCAACTAGCCCATATATGCTTGAGCATGATTTATATAATGTATTATTCCACCTACAACATAGTGGTCGTCAGAATTATTGGGGTGTTATACGCATGAACTGCTCAAATACTATTGGGACTGACCTGGGTAGCCCCTGTGTGGTCTCAGTTGGTCGGTTCGACTAAAAATGCATTTTATGTTATTTTATAGAAAATGGTTTCTGTAAAAGTTTCGTAATGTTTTCATTATTAATTAAGTCGTTATTTGATATCGAATAATATACTTAGGTGAAGTATGAATAAATTATAGATATAGGATATTAGATAATTTATTCGGTAAGTTTAAATTTTTAAAATTTATGATTTCTCCCGAACCGCGCTTCCGCAGCGAATAACCCCATCATAACTGGCCACTAAGTCTTAATGAAGGTGTTTCCATAATCACAATGAAGATTACCTTAGTAGTATGTTTTAGGCCATCACACCGCTTATTATGCGGAAATCGTGACAGTTATTTTCATTATTGAATTTACTATTTATAAAGGTTGGATCTCCTTATGGGTTGGGTGTAATTCCTTGTTACTATTCTATTTATTCAATAACACTTTGACCCTTTGGTTTCTGTTGACTCGTTGAAATAACTGCAAGCATATGATCTTTACTATTAATTTTCGTATCAGCCATACCTTCAATGAAGTAAATATAGTTGTGGATTTGTTTGTTAACAATGGTTTATGTTGCACTGATAAGGATTGGTGGATGGATCCTCCTACTGACACTTCTGCTTTTCTTATTAAGTACGATCATGGTTTTTCTTATTATCATTTTTCTTAGGAGCTGGTTCGCTGGTGCTCTTCATTTGTTGCGTCCTAGTGTCGTTTGGGGAAGCTTCTGTTCCTTCTCCATGATGATATTTTTCTTGGCCATTTGTATTTTTTCTTTGGTTATATTGGTAGTTGGAGTTTAGTACACTTTTTCTATTTGGGTTTCCTACTGACTTTACTAAATAAGTTTGATACCTTTTATTCTCCTTCAAGATCTAGACTTTTTTATTTTATTATTATTATCTAATTATACTAATCTAATATCTATTTATTTTATGTCTTAGGTGTCAATTTAGTTAGCATGTAGGTGTTGGGGAGGATGTGGAACCCCCTAGAGTCGGATCGGAGTCCCACGCAGTAGAAATGGGTATAACCTGTGGATATCTAGTATGGGTGTATTTTAAAATATTTTATGTAAAAAAAATTTTATTACGAGTCTGTAGGACAAAATGAGGACCAAAACGGAGTTCGAAAACTCTTAAACTAGAGTTCCAAACTCTTATTAATCTAGAGTATTTTAAAATATTTTATGTAAAAAAATATTTTATTACGAGTCTCTAAGTCACTCAAAGATAGTCAAGTGATTCTAGAATGGTAGTCATAGCTGAAGCTTTAATCTAGAGTTCCAAACTCTTATTAATTGTTTCATGTCCAATATGAACATATTTGACTCAATTACAAGCATATTGTGTTTAAACTTCTAAAGTATCTATGGATAATTAATTAGACTAATTTCAACTTCATGCTATGCTATTATGTATCCAATACATAATTCATTACTATATGTATCACTAATTAAAACTCACTAATGAAGAACATACCTTAGGAGAAGATCAAACTTACCTAGCAAGCTTGATACAAAGATCCAATCTCCTTCTCCTTATTGAAATGGTTGGAGAACTTTCAAAGTTTAGCAAACTTGACTACAAGATCCAATCTTGATTCCAATGCTAGCAAACTTCACTCCAAGATCCAATCTTGATTTCTCCTTATTGAAATATTGTAGAGATCTTCCAAATCTTCTTTAAACACTTCTCTAACTTAGGCTAATTTCCCTAACTCTTACTTGTTTTAGCATCTTCTGAAGCCGCTATAAGTTCTACCTTAGTGGTGGAATCAGTTGTTGAGCCTTGCTTTGAACATCGCCAACTAATCGCACCGCCATTAAGGTTAAATATATATTCAGATGTAGAGTTTCTATCATCTAGATCTGCCTGGAAGTCGGAGTCTGTATAATCATTAACTTGTAGTTTATCTTCTCCATATATAGAAACTTAGCCTTAATACTTTTAAGATATTTCAGGATATGTTTCACGGCTGTCCAATGATCATTACTCGGATCAAATTGATATCGGCTTGTCACACTGACGCCGAAACTGATGTCAGTTCTCGTACATAGCATAACATATATAATGCTTCAAATACAATAAACATACGGCAAGTTAGACATTCTAACTCTTTCTTCCTCAGTCTTAGGTTCCATTTTCTTCGAAAGATATATGTCATATCGGAAAGGTACATTTACTGTCTTATAATAGGTATAACCATACCTTTCTAATATTTTATCTATGTACGTCGATTGCGAAAACCCTATAAGCTTCCTAACTCTATCCCGGTAGAGCCTTATACCCAGTATATAGGAAGCTTCACCTATATATTTCATAGAGATGTTCTTGTAAAGGTAGGCTTTCACACTTTGCATCATACCTATATCATTCCTAATGATAAGGATGTCATCTACATACAATACAATGAATACTATCATGCTTCCACTAACTTTCTTATAAACACACGATTCTTCCTCGTTCTTGGCGAATCCAAATAATATAATTATCTCATCAAAATGACGATTTCAGCTTCGGGATGCATGTTCAAGTCCATAAATAGACTTTTGGAGCTTACAAACCAAGTTTGAAGTCTCACTTGATAAGAAACCCTCTGGTTGTTCCATATAGATATCTTTATTGAGGAATCTATTTAGGAAAGCAATTTTCACATCCATCTGCCATATCTCATAGTCGTTATATGCAACAATGGATAAAAGAATCCTGATAGATTTTAGCATGGATGCTAGTGAAAAGGTTTCCTCTTAGTCAATCCCAGGACATTGAGTGTAACATTTCGCTACCAGTCGGACCTTAAAGGTCTCCACCTTTCTATCGAGCCCTCGCTTCCTTTTGTAAACTCATTTATAACCAATAGGTTTAACTTCTTCTGGAAGTTCAACTAAGTCCCAGACTTGATTGCCATGCATAGAATCCATCTTGGATTTCATGGCTTCCTATTATTTTCCCAAATCGATATCTAATATCGCTCCTTTATACGTAGTCGGATCTGTTTCCTCCAAGAAGATAACATCAAAGCTCGCATAAGACGTTAAAAACAGTCTCTCATGAGGGCTTGATATTCTATTCGACTTACGTGGAACCTATGTTGTAGATCCTTCACCTAATTGGATCGCTGGTTCCATCTCAGGTTCCTTAATACTGGGATCAAACTCATCAAGTTCAATCTTTCTACAATTACCACTTTCTCTCAAAAATTCATTTTCTAGAAAAGTGACAAAACGAGCAATAACTACATTTTGTTGCTCATAATCATAAAACTGATATCCCAAAGAATTTTCAGGATATCCAACGAACCTGTACTTATATCCCGTGGGTGCTATTTTATCCCGCTGCGCAACTATAACGTATGCAGGATAACCCAAATCTTTAAAAATATCTAAGACTTGGATTTCTACCGTACCATATCTGATATGGGATCATAGAAACAGCTTTTGATGGAACCCTATGAAGTATGTAGGCAACAGTAAGTAAAACATAACCCAAAAGATAATATGGAAGATCAATATAGCTCATTATGAAACGTACCATATCCAATAAGGTACGATTTCTTCGCTAAGACACACTATTGTGTTGAGGTGTAGCTGGTGGGCTATATTGGGTGAGAATTACGATCTCCTTTAAATAAATTCAAATTTGTCACTCATGTATTCACCGCCTCGATCTAATTGAAGACACTTGATAAATTTACCGATTTATTTTTCTACTTTGTTTCTGAATATTTTAAACTTGTCAATTATTTCCAATTTATGTCTCATCAAATAGACATATCCATATATTGACTTATCATCCGTGAAGGTCACGAATTATGTTGAACCATCATGAGCGGCATGATTTAATGGACCACACACATTGCTATATATTAGCTCCAATAAATCTTCAGCACGGTGTCTAATATCAATAAATAAGGCCTTTGTCATTTTTCCTTGGATACATGACTCACAAATCGGATAAGGATATAAGGTAAGATCTTCAATAAACCATATTTAACTAAATTTGATAGACGTCTAACACCTATGTGGCCCAATCTCATATGCCATAATTCAGTATTATTTAATTTAGATCTTTTATTTGTATTTTCCTATACATTAAAGACATTTCTATATGTTTCCAAAACATAATGAGCGTTAGATAAAGAAAATTCACATATCAAACAAATATCTTTATCATATAAACAAAAAGCTTCATCTTTAATATTTATTTTATATCACTATTTATCCAATATCAGTAATGATATTATTTGTCTGATAAGGGAGGGTACATAATAAAAGTCATATAAATCTAATTTACATCCATTAGGGAGATCTAGAACAACTGTTCCTATGGCTTTGACATCCAATATCTCACCATTGCCAACTCTAAGCTGGATCTCTCATTTGTTCAGCCTTCTTTTAACCCTCATGACCTGCATGGAGTTGTAAATATGAGTAGGACTGCCAGTGTTTAACACCCATCCACTATTTATATCTAAGGCTAATGAGATATCAGTAATAGGAAAAATACGAAGCGTACCTAAGGGTCTTGCCTTTCCATTCAGCTCTGGATAATATTTCTTCTAGTGTCTAGACTTCTTGCAGTGCAGACATTCATCATGAGCTACATGCGGTCTTGCAGCTTTGCGTTTCTTGGAGTTTCTTTTTGAAATCTTATTCTTTCCTATTTTGATTTTCTTAGTCTTCTGAGAAGTCTTTGAATAACTTGCTCTACCATGAAGGTACAAAGTGGGATTGCCTTTCTTCAAATCATGCTCCATCATTCGTAACATGTTATGAAGTTCTTCATAACTGGCTTGCATTGAATGCATTTGAAATTTTAACACAAAACCAACGTAAGTACCAGACAAAGAAGACATAATCAAATTACGGTATAGTCGTTTATCAATCACAATGCCTTATCTTTCCAGATATCGGATCTGGTCGATCATGTTCAAAACATGAATGCTGACTGCTCATCCATCATTGAGTGTTCACATAATGCTTCAAGCATCAGGTACCTTTATGTACTGTCTGAGCAAATCAGGAACCATCGATCCTAAAATGTATGATTTCACCCTTAGGTTATCATCCTTCCATTTTTCAAAAGTCTCTCGCTCTTCGGGAGTGGAATCATGATCGATCTCAATAGGCAATGGATTGATCGTTGCATAGCCTAACTTTTTGAACTCCAAGACAAGACATATGTTCATTTCCCATTCAAAATAGTTCTTGGCTCATTTCAGTTTATTAAAATCCAAAAGTCGCATTAATAGATTTGCCGCAACCATCTACAAGTCAACAATTAAACACTAGCAGAATAATTTTAATTTCAATATAAAAACACTAATATAATTATGGATTTTAAATTTATTTGTGCCCTCCTACTACTTTACGTAATTCTGTAATCTCCCTTAACAGGAAAATAGAAATTTGACTATCAAAATTTCATAGCAGGAAGTGGATCCCATGATATTTATTCCAGCCTAATAATAATGATGGTCTTCGCCTTCATAAACTCTTTAGGTAAACCTCCAAGGTCAATCACATTCATGTGACTCCTAGTTTGGTCTTGAACTGTTTCTTATCCTCACAATAATGACGGTATTGGATTAAGACGTGTTCCAAGTGTATACTTGTCAATGTGCACTAATGAGCTTCGTAAGTACACCCTCACAATAATGACGGTATTGGGTGACTACGTTAGCCCATCACGCTACATCTAATGTTTTATCGGAGCGATTTAAGTTCTAAGCACTTATACCCTCACAATAATGATGGTATTGAGCATAAGTAGTAAGAACTCATTCATCTCCGTATTGACAATACAGACCATCCAATAACGCTCCAACATTATTAATACTATTAGTTAAATAAAATAATTACTTGATCATGGTAGATTTATGACAATTAAGTCATTAACATGGTTGGGTCAAAATTAAAATTTTAATTTAAAAACATGCCATGTATATACAATATAACTGATACATAATTAAATTAAAATTATCATGGCATAAATTCAAAACACATGTGTTATGTGGTTAAGACTTGCGCTGATACCATTCTATTGGGGTGGATGTGGAACCCTTAGGGGTGGATTGGAGCCCTACACAACAGAAGTGAGTCTAACTCATCGATATCTAGCATGTGTCTATTTTAAAATATTTTATGTAAAATTAAATTTCGTTACGAGTTCGTAGGATAAAACGTGGACCAAAACATAAAACTCCGGAACGGAGAAAATGAAGTTTCAATGTCCATCCACCCTTGATGCGTCGTGACGCCCAATCTACGAGAACAAGTTGCGAGAGTTCAACATCTCTGCGTCAAGACCCGGAAGGGTGAGCTTTGCGACGCTAGAAAGTCTGATGCTCAGTGTCGCGATGCTGGAAGGTCAATGTCACGACACTGTCTTGTGTAAAATGTTTGCATAGAGCATTTTCAACTTCAAATCAATTATAAACACTTCTAATTTTCTCCAAATACTTCAATACACCTAAAATCCGATTTTAGCATCAAAACAATCATCAATAAATGTTATACAACAAACATACATATATTCTAAATACAAATATGTATTTGTTTGAATCAAAACACAAACAAATTTAGAATCTTATAATGAAATGACTCATGAAAAATTCTAGGTCACTCAAAGGTGGTCAAGTGATTCTAGAATAGTAGTAATATCTCTAAGCTTTAATCTAGAGTTCCAAACTCTTATTAATTATTATATGTCCAAAACAAACATATTTGACCCAATTACAAGCATATTATGTTTATACTTCTAAATCATCTATACACAATTAATTAGCCTAAGTTCAACTTCAAGCTATGCTATTATGTATCCAATACATAATTCTTCACTATATGTCTCACTAATGAAAACTCACTGATGAAGAACATAGCTTAGGAGAAGATCAAACTTACTTAGCAAGCTTGATACAAAAATCCAATCTCATTCTCCTTGTTGAAATGGTTGGAGAACTTTCAAAGTTTAGAAATCTTGACTCCAAGATCCAATCTTGATTCCAATGCTAGCAAGCTTCACTTCAATATCCAATCTTGATTTTTCATTGTTGAAATATTGTAGAGATCTTCCAAACCTTCTCTAAACAGTTATCTAACTTTGGCTAATTTCTCTAACTCTTGCTTGTTTTAGCTTTCTTAAGCTTGATTAAAACCTTTTCTCAAGCTTGCTATTTATAACAATACTTAGTCAATTTTTAATTAATAAAATTCTAATCAACTTTTATGTGGGTTAATACAATTTTTCCAAATATGTATAATTAGGTGTGACTAATCACCTTTATCTACCACTTTGATTTAATCCTATTAAATCAAGACAAAGTTACATGTCTATCACATTGATTTAATCTAGTTAAATCAAGCCAAATACACCTATAATTACATATTTATAATTACCAAAATATCCTCAAATGATAGAAATATTTATGAAATTACGACAAAGCCCTTGTGTAATTTGGGATTAATCCAATTGGGTCAAAGTAAATAATCAATGTTCTCCAATAACACTTAATTATCTTAGTTATAATTATAATATCAAATATTATTTATTATAAAAAATAATCGACTACCGAAGTGCTTAACGAGTACACTTAATATTATGGGACTCTCTATGTTCAGACACGTTCGTCATATGAGCCTAGCTTATATGTACGCAATTCGGCCACCTCTGAATCATGAAGAACACGAACGACCTTTTGTTGGACAATTATGACCCATAGCATCACTATTTGTACAGATCATGGTGTTGTTGTACAAATTAACTATGTTACAGAGGAAAATGCTCTTCTTTCATTTGTAATTAGATTACCAAGATGTATAAATGATAGAAGGTCCATATGATTAGTTCCGGATTGAGATGATATAAGACAGTATCAATCTAAAAAGGTTTAATCATTAAATATCCCTAGTCAAAGTATTATCGAGACAGGACATCGATAATACGGAATAGACTAGTATTACACTTGTGCGCGTTGTGAGGGCATAACGACATAGTTCTCATATATTTGGGTATATGATACTCATGCAAGTGTAATAAGAGGTTGTGTTTACCGATGGTACGGAAACAGCTTCGGTCTGGATATACTTCTCAGAATTCCATTGGTAGTATGACTATGTGTCTATGGAAGTCCCAATCAGGGTTGGTGTATTTGGTCTTAACCTGAGACTTGCACCGCTAATACTTGCGACAATCAATATACTTTGGTTTTGGTCATCCAGGGCTTTAACAGGTTCTGTGTACGCCTCTTCTAGGTATATTGAGAATCGTAGTGTATTGGGTGTGATGTCGAGACGGAAGTATCACTCCAGTCATAGTGGAGATGATGATCACGTAGGATACGGAACTGGTTCTCTTATGTACTGCAGTCATCGGGTTATTATGACTAGGTCATGTTTATCCGATTATAGAGACTAGTTACCAGAGATCCGATATGTGCTTCATATGGGGTAGACACATTTCCAGCCCCAGGCCTTGCACTTGACATCCGATGCTGGATCGAATACGCAATACTACGTATACTACGCCTCATATAGATCACATATTCCAGTAAGGATATTTCTGGAGAATTGGTTAGGCATGGAGCTTTGCTAGAAGCCAACCTTGTCTTGTAAATCGGCAAAAACGTAGTACTAGGTACGTACGTGTTCGAATAGTCCGACGACCGTATTTATTGCCAACATATCCGGGGATCTCATGGGTCGCTTCTCGAAGATTCACTGATGACGTATGACTCGCACTTTATTAATTTGAGATTAATTAGTAGAGAGAGAAAATTAATCTGGGATTAATTGCGGAGATATTTTATCTGGGATAAAATATTAATTAAAGAGAGAATACGATTAATTTGGAATTAATCGATAAAATAATATAATCGATATATTATACGAAATTGGATTTCGACGCGGAATTGAAATTAGATTTTAATTCGGGCGAACGAGTTAATTTAGAATTAATTCGTGAGCGACGTGAATAGTAATTTTACTAGGCATAATTATTTAATTACGTCGCAACGGAAAATTCGTTAATTTGGAATTAGCGAACCCGAGCCCGGGAGTGTTTGTGGGCGCACTCGCATTGCGAATTAAAGTGCGGCCCACAAGTCACATCTAGCGTCAAATCACTAGTCAATCAAGTGATGGAAGTCACATCACTTTGAGTGAAGTGATGCTTGTCATCATTGATTGATGTGAATAGTGACATGAGTGGTTGATGGCATTTATGGCCATTTTTGCTCCAAATCTTGGTTTGACTTTTGGAAAGCCTAATACCAAAATTTGGTATATCATTTTATTTGTTTTTTGAAAAACATATCAACCTAACACTTTCTTTCTCTCTTTCTTCTCACCATCTTCACGCCAAGGGGCCAATATTTTTCTCTCTTTTGGTTCATCATTGCCGAGAACCATAAGGAACAAGATTGGTGATTTTTATGGCAAAAATCACCAAGAGCTAGCACTCAAAAGAGGTTATACAAAGGTGATAGGGAACTAATTTCGTGAGCATGGAATACACAAACCAAAGCTTGGAGCTTGGAGGACACCATGGCAGAAAATGGAGGAGCAAAATGGAGCAGAATGCCGAGAGCTTCCATGGATGAAAGGTTGGAGATTTTGATGTTCCTCGCGTCACAAAAGCCGTTCAATGTGAGTATGATTCCGCCATTCTTCATTGAGTATTCACACATGTTTATCGCTTGAAAATGATCATTGGAACCTTAGAGAAACCCAACAATGGTATCAGAGCCAGGTTGAGCATGAAACTTTATTAGGGTTAAAATTGGGTAAATTGATTTTGAGCATGTTTTGATTAAATTGATTGTTGGAATATGCTTATATTATGTTAACTTTGAGTTGTGCATAATCAATTTGTGAAATATTGATTGGATCAATTTTTCCCCAATTGGAAGGCTTGGCCGAATCATAGTGATTCCCTAATGTCTTGGTATTTTTTGTGTTTTTGATCATTGGATGAGTTGGAAAAATTGGGTAATGTTGATTGTGGATTTAATTGGATTGAAACCGAATCGGACAAATAAAACCCTATGAATGCTGAGACTTTGATGCATGGAAAATGATTGATTTTTGATTCAATTGTGTTGGACATGAATTGATGAAAATTAGCATAATTAATTGAGTGAATTAGTATTTTGGAAATGTTAATTTGGTTAATTAATTATGGCATACACTTTAGGTTAATTAAGTTATGAAATTTGGAATTTGGTAATTTAATTAATTAGGCCTATTTTGGAAATTGGGCTTGAAAAGTTGTAATTGGGCTTAATGGGCTTGGTTGTACCAAGATTGGTTTAGGCTAAATTGGTTGGATCCAATTGGGCCCAAAACCATATCCATAAAGTCCAATTATGACTTAATGGACCTTTAATTTTAATTGGGCCTAATGGGCCTAAATTGGTTTCTTGGCAAATAAGGGTGATTCCTTAAATGGGCTTTGGTATTTGGGTTTGACCCATATTGACCAAAAGTCCATGCCTTAGAAATTAATTGAAAGCCCATTGGACTTTAAATTAAATTAACATTGGATGTTAATCGGGGTTTGAGACCCGTAAAGATTAGATTTAGAATCTAAGTCGTAAAGGTTCATTAAAAAGTGTAATTATTTAATTTGGAATAAAATAGATGAATTAGTATTAAATACAAATTAAATTGGATTTAATGGTGTAGTTTAATATAATTCAAGAATTCGTACTTTGAGTACTTATTCGCAAAATGAGTTTGACTCCCGCAAAATCAAATCATTGTTTGAACATTGGATGGTCATTAATATTCAGATTAATTAATTGGATTAGATTGATTGATAACATGCTTGTGTGAATACATGGTTGCGATGCATGAATAATGTATATCGGATAGATATTAGATGGGTGAGGGCAATTTTGGAAATTATTGTAATAAATTTAGAATTTATTAATTGGACCTGCGTGTCCAGCCTATTACCTCTTGACTCTGTGTATTTATCTTCTCACCTATTCCCCTCAATGTAAATGAGGTTTATTTAGAAGTGTTATGTAATCGGGTAGAAGTAATACTTGTGCTAGCGGGAGAGAGGAAAGTGAGAGATTTGTTCTTGGAACAATGTGTTTAAGTATCCATCCACATATCATTATTAATTTTGTTTATTAATAATTTTATTATGTGTTTAGAATGCATGTTTAAGGGTGTATGATGATGAGACCTTAACAAAGATAATTAATTGGTCGCCAATTGCACGCGAAAAAACCTCAACATCATATTAAGCGTTTTTCCTTCCATTGAGTGATTCTTACTCAATATCCAAGACTGGCACTGGTTTGTTGGCCAAAGTCAAGACCTTTGTCCGTCGCGGATGTGTTTGAATTATGAAGGCTTTATTCCATATCGGTCTCTTGTCCAAGTTTTGATTTGTTGGCCAAAGTCAAGATCACTTCTTGTCCATCGACATTGATTACGAAGCTTTCCAAGGTCAATGGGTTCCGCTTAACTGGGATCACTAAGTTTGTTGTGCCAAAGCCAAGGCTTAGTTGATTCAGAGGAAAAAGATTAGGCAATATATTGGATATATTGGCATATATAAGATATATGTTTCGGACTTGGATGTCCACCTACAGGATCTAGGAATTGGATGAGATCCAATTGATCTTAGAGATCTACCTAGTTAATTATCATACAATTTGTTGGCCAAAGTCAAGATTGTGTGTTATTTAATGCGATCCTAGCCCACTAGGAAACAAGGTTTCCCGAGTACTCCACAGAGGGTTAGAGGCTCGCCGAAAAATAGTGGGAGGCAAGTATTAAATTTGCAATATTCGTTTAGTTACTTGCCATACACGCTGATATCAAATATTTCGTCAAATAAATTAATATATTAGTTGGAATAATATTTAATGTTGTTTTAATAAACAGTTGGACTGTATTCAAACTATTTCAATTTATAGTTATTTTATAATTGGATTATAGTAATCAATATAATTGAATTTAATCTATTAAATTATAGTTGATTATATAGTTAGACTATAGTAATCATTATAATGAATAGTACCTAAAATCGTTGATTGGATAGTTGGACTATAGCAATCAAGATAAATTGAAAGATTAGTGTTTAAAATATAATCCTGGGTGAAAATGTATTTAAACGACTTTAATTTTCAAATTGGGAATAAAATCTCAGGATAGTCCTGGGTAACCGAGAAGTTACTTTATTTGATAAAATAACATATTAGGCCTAAGCCCGGAGTTAAGCAAATAGTAGAACATGATATTTGGAATATTCATGTGATGATAACTTTAGTGCTTAATCCAATAAGCTTGCCAAAAAGACTCCTTAATTTCTTAATCAGAACTAAGGATTAGATCTTTATAGTATGATAATGAAATTGAAGGATCTTCATAAATCTATCCTTAGATCTTAGAAGTACTAAATTGTAATAGTAAACTCTTGGAGAGTTAAAGGCTATACTCAATGAGACAAAGCCAAAGTTTGCAATAGGGCAAGAAGCGCAAGGCGCATCTTATTTCAACATTCTAGAAGGCCAAGGCTTGGCCAAAGGCTTCTGGAGTGTGAAAAAAGGGCAAAGGCTAAGTCATTATAATCTTCTGGGAAGACAATGACATATCCCAAGATGTCTGCCTAAATTGTGGCAAACGGGGACACGGAAGCGTGACTGCCGTATGGACAAGGCAGACATGAAGGAATTGAAGACGGGCAAGACTCTAATTTCAAATATGTTTGTCATAAACATGTTCGCTACTAGTATTAAAATTGGATTTTAGATACTGAGTATGGTACATAAATATGTACTGGTGTGCAGTATCTGCTGTAAGCAGGATACTGACTTCAGATGAGATCTATCTGCGAATTGAAAACAGGACAATAGTCGTTGTTTTAACCGTAGAGACCTAAGTTTAGGAACTACCCTTCGGGTGTGTACTTAAATTAGGAAACTGTTAAAATGTAACTAGTTTGACTAGAAACATTATCTCTATATCAGAGTATAATCCGTTGCGGATATACTTTATATTCTAGAACACTAAAGTGTTTTATTTTATAAAGATGATATTGAGATAAACACATTAGATGTGAATAACAGTATTTATATTTAGAATATAAATAAATCTCAAACGTATAATATGACAAACAAATAGCTCAAACTGAGTAATCAGTTGAGACTTATAAGTGGCATTGTTGTCTAGGACACAATAAACAAGACTCGTATATCCACACTTTTGAATAGTGGATACTAGGACGGATTTGATTCAAATCAAATAAAGTCTACGAATCTAGTTTATTAGGCAAAGTGCCTGAAACACCTTTACTTGGTAAAAGTGAAAGTGCCACCGATCTGTTAACCCTCGTTCATAGTGACGTAAGTGGGCCCATATCTAGCTAGGCTAGAGGTGGATATGAATGTTTCGTGACCTTTATGGATGTGGCATTGCGTTATGGTTATGTGTTTCTTTTGAAACACAAATCGGAAACTTTTACAGTTTCGACACGAAATAGACAAACAGATCGGCTAAAGTATTAAACCATCACGGTTAGACCATGATGA